>PVKC010007507.1:0-29379 GCA_004027635.1 Crocidura indochinensis
AAAAAAAAAAAGAAAGAAAATACATTGTGTGACCTTTAAGTGCTAAGCATTTACTGAATATACAAACAATGAGCAAAACATTCAAAGATACTACCTTTATGAAGTTTACATTATAATAAATTATTCTTTTCAGACATATAATGAAAATTGTAAATGTAATTTTAAACTAAAATCACCTATTACCATATACAATTAAATAATTATATTAATAATACTATTACTTGAAGTACTTTTTATATTCAAAGTTTTGTTTTACTTTATCTTTGTTTAATTTTATTATCTACTTTATTCGGCAGTTATATGAAATAGATATACTAGTTATTTAAAACTATTTACTATAAACTAAAATAAATGAAGTTGGTAAATATTTGGTATTATTTTAATAAGAAAAATAATATGTCTAAGAGTAACTAAACTCATCTAAAATTTATATGTAACATTATTAGGTAACAGTACTTTTAGTGGGAGTATAATAGACCTTTGGCAATTATTTCAAATTATAGCATACTTAACAAGAATCTATAATATAATAGCATGTTAAGTAATTTTAAATAATATATCTATTATTTTATGATAATTGCCTTTGGTGTTTGTAAGCTATAAATAATGAGTTTGAATCTCATTTTGGAATTAGATGATTTTATTACAGTATATTGTATAATTCCAAATGGTAAGATTGAGTGACCAATATTTTATTTTGTGAAAAGTCTAGGCATTTTAATTTAGACATTAAATAGTGAATTGCTCAATACTGACCAACGAATAATGAAGATTCTGTTAAACCCTATCTAAAAGAATAGTATATTGGAGCTAGCATTAACAAACATTTTATTTTTTAGTCAATCCTATATTAAATTGAGAAGGTATGCCAAAATTTACTTAAAATTAGTACTGTGAATTTATCAGTTACAGATCATTTAAATTTTTATCTTGTTGCATACAGTGAGTACAATTAGTGACCATTTGTAAAGGTGATCCAAAATCTAAACTCATTCAATTTGTAAGTAGTTTAACTTATTTTAAAGATATCTTAACCAAAAATGGACTGCTTTTACTATTTGCTATTTAAAATTATCTTTGTTAAATATTTTTAAAATATTAAGAAATGTTATGATTGGGTTATTACTTTAACTTTATCAATAAATATATTATTTTTGATCTTATGCTTTACTTCACATCATTGAAGAATGACTGCATTTCAGTTATAAACAGCGTCATTTTCTCATTTTATTTCAAATTTATATAGAACAATTAATTTTTTGTTTTTCCCTGCCCCTTATTTTATTTTTCAAATAATATTTTTATTTAAGCACCATGATTACAAACATGATTGTAGTTGGGTTTCAGTCATAAAAAGAACACCCCCTTCACTAGTGGAACATTCCCATTACCAATGTTCACCGACTCTCTCCTCCCCTCCCCATCTGTATTTGAGATTGGCATCCTTCTTCTCTCACTTATTGACATTGTCATGGTAGTTGTCAGTGCAGTTAATATATAAAACAATTATAATTGTACTAAAATGTTTTGATTCTTCTGAAACTCAGAATGAAAATAGATTTCTGGTATGACTGAAACTTTGTAACTATGGCAAAAAACTATTATGAACAACTTTGTTAACCACAATGTTAAATAAAGTAATTTTTCAAAATCTAAAAGAAAGGCAAGATATATTTTCTTCTGTGATGCACTGCTATAAGTTTTGCTTAATGCATCAGTAGAATAAAATTCTAAACAAGCATTTATTTGATATGAATGTTTATACTGCCACCTTTATAAATAAAAGCTATGCCACTGATACTGGAAGAGGAAAAAATGAATTCAAATTCATTTTCAGATAATTAAACAGCATAATAATTAATTAAACAGATAAATCTAAGCAGCATTTGAAGTCTATTTTGTAGAACTAGGATAAGCTAGCTAAAAGTATGTGGAATCCACAGTCAAATTTATGATTATGGTGCTAACATGCCTATAGATTTTTCACCAAATAAAATCTCAGTTACTTGATATCATAAAGAACTGAATCAAGTTAATGCTCTGGTTGAGAGCATTAACTTGGCATTTCAGATAAAATAAATGACCAAAGGAAAATTTTATCAATAAAACTCTCAGCTCAAAATTAGTTGCAAAAATAAAGAATATAATGAAAATTATAGTAAAGACCCTAAACATATTTTTTGTTAATCTTTTTGGAAATTAGCTTTTTTTAAGGATATATCTTTTCCAGTGATTATTTTTCTTGTGATTCAACCTTAGCTCTTAAAAATGTTTCTTTTTTTATTGGTGTAGTTTGTAGTTATTTAACATTTAATTTTTATATTGTAATCTCTACTTATTAGAGATTGTAAGCCTCATGGTATTAGGACATCTCTTCAGAGAAACATACTGGTCATTTCCATAAAAATACATTTCTCCTGAAAATTCATTGTTTGCTTTTGACAGTTGGATAATTACTAAAGTATTACCTAACCAGATTCATTTGAAAGATAAATTTGCTCATTCAACTATGATTCAGTTATGTTTAGAAGTGAGCAGAAATAATTTCTTCTGCTTCAAGTGCTTAAATGGTAATTGCAACCCTTTCTTTTTGTGTCTTCCTCTTCACTTATTCTGAGATACATCAGTTATGTGGGTCATTGACAGTATTTCAGAATGGTGAGGCAAGATTGAATGACCTAACAAAGTAGATCTGCTATGCCAATTTTAAATGGGTGACATGGGAAAGAATTATTTAATTCTGTGTTAGTTAAACCACTATAAGAATTATTCTCATACTATCTTTTACTCTAATATATATTAAATATCATGGAAATATATTAATAAAGATGAATATTTTAATCACTTAAAGAAGACAAATATATTTAAATCACTTACTTTTTTAGAAGTTGAAACATGTCTCACTTTGAATAGTTTTGTTATACTTCTGCTATTTAATAATAATGGTACAAGTAGATGTCATACCTGGTTCCTCATTTAAATTTAGTTATTTTGTTTTCAGCATATAGAATTTTATTGATTTTTTGATATATTGTTCCCATCATATAGGAAGAGTTTATTCACAAAATGTTTATCTAAAGCTTGGATTCATACTAAGTGTTCAGGGGTATATGTTTGGTACAACTGCATACCTGACTTGACAACCTAACAATCCAATCTGATCAGCCATGTATAGTAGGGTGGACCATGGAGCTTGCTCAAAAATTTTTTGAGAGCACATCCCAAAAAACTAGCAATAGAACCTGCTTATCTATAGAACATATTTCTTTAGGAATTTTTCTGCATCTAATTCATAGGATCATATCATTAATTTAAGTAGTAAGATATATAATATTTGTTCATCGTGCTACTGGTTGCTCTATAGAGTAATTCTTTTAGTTAATATTTAAATATTAGATTCTATCTTCAAAATTATATTTGTCTTTAGATTTCGTTATAGTATCCTACTTCTGGTATGCTGTTGAATAGGTTAAGAGAAAATATTCTTCCCATATTTTTATAATAGAGGATATTTAGTATTTAATATTAATTAAAATCTTGATTTCAAGATGATATATAGCAGGTTATGTTTGGATAATTAAGATAATATTAAAATGATCAGTTATTTTAATTTTGTAGTTAAGCTAATATAAAAAAATGTCTCTTGTATTTTGTTGGACAGCACTGAGAGAACTAATTTTCCTAGAGTGATATAAAAAAGCTTTGGATTAGAAGAAAAAGTTGAAGAATTTTACTAGCAATTTATAGTTCTATGAACATTTTAGTAATGTTTTACCTTTCCATCATCTTATAAAATACAGTTTTTTATAAATACACAATTATTGTGATTTATATCAGTGATAATTTTTACTAGTTCATTTTTAAAGAATACTGATGAGTAAATTTTTTTGCTTAATTTTATTTAGTAGCACTATAAATTCATATTTTATTAAATTTACCATGTTTTTAAAGATGTAAATGAGCTAGAGTAATTTTATCCTTTTGGGGCAAAAAATAAATGATGATTTACTGCTCTTTAAATTTAGCCCTTTTCTGAATAAAAGGAAGCATAAATATCTGACAGATTATAAGAAAAAATGGATTTATATACACAAAGGATATGATAATAAATACTTTAAAGATCTCTGTGTTCAACCTGAAACAAATATTAAAGGAAAAATTTCACGGAAACATGTAAGTTTAATTATTTCTTTTATGAAATATTTTTATTTATTATACTATAGTGAGAATTTACATACCATTAATAACAATTACTCAATCTTTTAAATATCTTCCATGGATTTGTTAATATTCTACTGGAAGTTTCTTATGTAAGAAAAGTCATATATAAGAAAAAATATAAATATAATATATATATTGGTGGTGTACTAATGATAGATACTTCATTTTATAATTTGTTTTATATAGTGTTTTTTATTATTGTAATCATTGACAGTATGTAAAATTATTTTTTAGGCTTTTAATATAGACAGTATATTTGGAGCTGGAGAGATTGCACAGTGGTAGGGTGTTTGCCTGTACACAGCCAATACAGTGTAGACAGAGGTTCTAATCCTGTCACCCCATATGGTCCACCGAGCCAGCCAGAAGCGATTTCTGATTTTTTGTAGTGATATTTATACATTGTTTAATGCTAAAAATGTAGTTTTGAGGACACATTGTAAATCAAAATTACATTTATTGCATTCCTATTATGTACCAGGCACTGTGCTAGACATATTACATGTAGAATATAATTTATTCTTCACAACAATTTAAAGTGGGTTGTTTGTATGTTTTTTCTTTGCTTTTTGGGGGGGACCATATTTTACTGTGCTATGTTATACTCCAGCTCTGCTATCAAATGGAAACTTCTTGTAGGGATTGGAGGATCATATGGGGTGCCATAGATTGGGCCTGAGTTAGTAACATTTAAAGAAAGTACTTTACACAGTGTTATTATCTCAAACCCCAGAAAGTATTTTTTTTTTTTTTTGGTTTTTGGGCCACACCTGGCGGTGTTCAGGGGTTACTCCTGGCTGTCTGCTCAGAAATAGCTCCTGGCAGGCACGGGGGACCATATGGGACACCGGGATTTGAACCAACCACCTTTGGTCCTGGATCAGCTGCTTGCAATGCAAATGCCACTGTACTATCTCTCCAGGCCCAAAGTATATTTTAATACAATTTTTATGTCAAATTTATAAATAGGGAGATAAATGTGTAAAGGAAATAATTAACTTTACAACTAACAAATAATTAAGTGACATTCAATAAACTTAAGATATTTGACCCACACTTTTTCCTTTTATACTTATAAAGTTTTTAAAGCCCCTGAATATATATATATATTATATATATATATATATATATATATATATATATATATATATATATATATATATATTGGTTTTTGGGTTACACCCGGCAGTGCTCAGGGGTTACTCCTGGCTCCATGCTCAGAAATTGCTCCTGGCAGGCACGGGAGACCATATGGGGCACCGGGATTTGAACCGATGACCTTTTGTATGAAAGGCAAACGCCTTACCTCCATGCTAAATATTCTATTTAAAATAGAGTACATCATCTTAAATTATATCGACCAGCTTTAACAAACATTATCAACCTGCAACTAAAATTATTTCATTTATATCCACCTCTCTCTACTTAGGAATAATGCTCCTCTTTGCTTTGCAGCAAATATGGGTGTCATATCATTTCAGTCATTCAACTATATTGTCTTGCTTTTTTCTCTAACACTGTCAACTGTCATGCAATATTTTTAATGAAAAAACATTGCCTTTTAACATAATGAAAGTTTCATACAAATGTATCATTGAAAATCATCATGTGTGGGTGCTGAGGGCAAGACTGTAGAAAACAAACAGTTATGTTTTTATTTAGTATCCCCTGGAGACTCTCACTCGAAATTTTTCTAGAGAAACAGTCATCACCTCAGCACTGGGAAGGTGAAACTATGGACAAAACTGACGGCAAAAATAGAGCTATGGGATGCTGTGTGGGGTCTGGGTGTGGAGAAGATATTGAAATTTAAAAAGTAAAAGAACCAGCAAGGGAAGTAATTCAGCCACATCAACAAATTGGTATAGAATTACAAGCACATACAGGCGTGTTAGAATTTTTTACACTGAATGAAGATTATTTCAGAGCAGTAATCCTCTCAATATTTACTGAGCTTAGGCATTGGAAAAAGATTTGGTATTCTTGAAGAAAACTTAATGGAGAATCTTAACTAATTTAAGTTGGGATGGAGTTAGAATATATATAGTATTTAGTCATAGAATAGAAGCCAAAAATTGAGTCAGTGACCTCAAAGATAAGTTTATGAAATCATCAGTAAAGGAAAGATAATTGAAAAATATCCTAGAATATTGAATATTATCACTCTAGTGTTAAATGTTTTTCTTAAACTGGGTAAGTTGTATTAGGAAAGAAATTATGCAATTATTTAAAATTATATACAGTAGTCTGTGTGATTTTGTATGTGAATTTTCTGTCTCTATATGACTATATATAGTCATAGAATAGAAGCCAAAAATTGAGTCAGTGACCTCAAAGATAAGCTTATGAAATCATCAGTAAAGGAAAGATAATTGAAAAATATCCTAGAATATTGAGGAGAATTTAAGATACAGACTCACAGGAATCCTAGAAACAAAAGGGAAAGAGGGAAGAATGGCTGATAGAAGAAATAATAGCTGGTAATTTACCCAGTCTGAAGAGTGAATTTGTGTGATGATTCAGAAACATAATGTTTGCAATGGGAGTGTCCCTTGACTGTTACTAATTTGAGGTTTGTTGCTGCTATCCCTAATGTGTCAAGAATATTTTTATCATGAACAGATATGAAATTTGTCAAATGTTCTATTAATATTATTATAGGAACTTGTGGAGAGGAAACTTTGAAGAGGAGGTCAGGCTCCAGGAGCTTCACTGGTGATTCCCAGTCAATTTTTGATTTAAGAGAGTAATATTAAGACTCCTAGGAAAAATATAGCTGGGTACACTTGTTGCATTCAAATCAGATCTTTAAGTAATACTGACTCCTATAAAAATACATAAGATCAGTGGTGAAAAATATTTCCCTTTGAGATCAGACACAGTGAAGTCATATCTGCTTTAGTTAACATTGTTTTGAACATTTGAACAATTGCTTACAATCAGATAAGAAAAAGGTATCAAAGGTATCCAAAAGAAGTTAAACTATGATTTAAAGATGACCTGATAACATTCAAAGGAAAACCAAAGATACCTGTACAGCTATAATCTGTTCAGCAAAATAGATAACTAAATAGCAACACAAAAACTTTCTGCACTAATATATATGCAAATAACCAACGAGAAAGAAAAAGTCAACCTCATAAAAATACTATCTACTGTCTTTATTATAATAGCTAGGACATAGAAAAATGTCCAAATACAGTTGTATGAATAAAGAAGCCATGATATTTTATACAAATTAAATACTATATAGTTATAAAAAGGATGAAACCACTTCATTTGCCCCTACAATTTTTAAAAATAGAGGGTTTCATGATTAGTAAAATCAGTCAGAAGGAAAGGGACATGTACAGAATTATCTTTTTCATGTGATGAATATAGTTACACAATAAGCTGAGATAGTCCACAACACTGAGTTTATGGGTGGGGTAGGGAGAATTGAAAGGAGTGACGTTTTGGGCATTAATGTAAGAAAATTATCCGATGGTCGGTGTGATGTTGGACTGATGGGTGTATAAAGCTTTCACTTAAAGCCCCAGGGATCCTCAAACTTTTTAAATGGAGCCAACTCACTGTTACTCAGAGCATTGGAAGGCTGGACGATAGTTAAAGAAAACCATAAACAAAGTATATGCACACTATACATATACTATTTTGAAGTAAAAATCAAAATGGGAAAATGCAATAAAGTGAAACACAAATTAAAGTGAAATTAACAAACTTATCAGTATTTCCATGAGAATTATGGGCCTGTTTTTGGTGGGCTGTGGATTGAGAACTTTGCCCACACTGAAAGGGGAGGGGTCGAGAGACAGAGGAGGGGGTAGTAGGAGACTGCCCACATCCTACACATCCCACATGTGCATTATGGGCCGTGGACTAGTCAGCTGCTAAGCAAGACAGCAGCAGCAAAAACACTTGGCAGACCTGAACTCAGCAGGCCACGTGTGGTCCATGAGCTACAGTGTGAGGACCCCTGATTTAAAGTATTGAAGGGTGGGAGCATGTCCAGTAGCTGTCTGCAGGGCTTACTCCTGGATCTGTACTTGTCATCATTCCTAGCTAGACTCTAGGGTGTATATACGGTGCCTGGATCAGCCTGATTTACAACACCCTATCCACTATGCTATCACTCTAGTGTTAAATGCTTTTCTTAAACTGGATAAGTAGTATTAGGAAAGAAATTATGAGATTATTTAAAATTATATACAGTAGTCTGTGTGATTTTGTATGTGAATTTTCTGTCTCTGTCTTGTTGGACAGCTCATCTTTAGAATCATTAATTTTTGTTTTAAGAACTTTAAGGTCTGGAATGTCACATCTTTTATCCTGACTCATTCTGGTGAACATAAATATAAAAAAAAATCTCCTTAGCAAAAAAGAGGAAAATAATAAAGTAATTCAGTAAAATTTCTTTGGAAATGCTTTTAGAATTCTGTCTGATACATTAAATATTTACACCTAATAATAATTTTTTTAGTTTTATTGAAAACATTGTGATTTACAGAGTCCTTCATAGTTGGATTTCAGACATACAATGAACCAGGGCCAATACAACCACCAGTGTCAACGTTCCTCCACCATGTTCCCATCATATACTTTGGGAGGGCATTTTATCTGGAACTAGTATATTCTATCAAAGTAAAAAAACAGATAGTTTTGTTGAATTACAGAATGTTCTTATTGAGCTTTGACTTTGTCCACGATTATTTCTCTTCTAACTTTGTTAGAACTCTATATCTTCCCAGTTAGATGTCATTACATTAAAATAAGATAGGATGAACTGTTCTCCATTATTTTATTTTATGAACCACTTTCTATTAATTAACTCTATTTTCCTTGATATTTAGACCTACGGAACTTTGTTTTTAATATGATTTTAAGGAGTTGTTAATATTAACTTTAAATATATATATTTATTTGCCTCCTTGTCTATTTTTCTTTTTCTTTTTTTTTTTTTTTTTGGTTTTTGGGTCACACCCAGCAGTGCTCAGGGGTTACTTCTGGCTCCATGCTCAGAAATTGCTCCTGGCAGGTACGGGGGACCATATGGGGCACTGGGATTCGAACCGATGACCTTTTGCATGAAAGGTAAACGCCTTACCTCCATGCTATCTCCCGAGACCCTCCTTGTCTATTTTTAATAAGCATAATTATTTTTATTAGTTATAAAATTCTTATGGTTTATCGCATGGCTCGTATGAATAAGATGAGATGGATTCTTTTAGGGCTACTGTGGTGTTCAGTTTTAAAAGTGTATTTTTGTTATTGTCTATGCAGATGCTCTCTGAACTGTACCTATCACAGTTTGCATGGTTAATATTGTTAACTGCATTTTGTAACATGAGAAGTAAATTATATCTGAGTTTTTTTTTGTTGTTGTTGTTTTTTACCCTGGTTGGTGACTGGTGGGTTTAAATAGTGGAGCTCAGGGGATCTAAGAGTTACTACCAGTGATTCCTTAACTACTTGGCCTTGCAGCCCAGTGAAAGGGCCTGAATATTTTACTGTACTCTTTGGATTCTGTTCCAGGGATAACCTGTATCACTCTGTTACTGCGTGGGAGAAAATAAGTTCGTGGAACAGAAGAGTTACTTTATAGCATAACAAATATAGAAAGGGTCAGGGAAGAGAGTTATGAAACACTCATAAACCTGCAGTAAATACACTGCTTTGAAGTCAAGAAAGAAAATCAAGTATTTAAATTTAGTACAGAAATTAAAATTTAAAAGATACATTATGATCAGTTATTATGATTGTATTGGCATTTTAAACATGTCTTTTTTTTTTTTTTTTGGTTTTTGGGTCACACCCGGCAGTGCTCAGGGGTTACTCCTGACTCCATGCTCAGAAATTGCTCCTGGCAGGCACGGGGGACCTATGGGGCACCGGGATTCCAACCGATGACCCTTGGCATGAAAGGCAAACACCTTACCTCCATGCTATCTCCTGGGCCCCCATTTTAAACATGTCTTAAAGTTAGTTCTGTCGGTTCATGTATATATCTACGAGGGTTATCATGAGAGTAAAATATCAATAAGTCCCATTTTCTTAGAAGTTATAAAATAAATTAAATTTAATTTTTCTTAAATATCTTCAAAATGGTTCATTGTTGTCCTTATTTAAAATATACTTATGTTTTTAAAGATCATATTGTCAATTCAGTTATCTATACAGCATACTTGTCATGTCTATATAAGTGGGTATAGATGTGCATATCTCCACAAGTATATGATATTTGAAATTTATAATTTTTAGAATAAAAACATTTGTGCACATTTCTGTGAATATTCAGTAATATTCATGAATAGATAGATTCATGGAAAGGCTAGAAGTTTATTTGATATTCTTCAGCTTTTCTCTTTGGTAATTAAGTTCCTTCTTTAACTGACTGGAGTGAAAACTTTTTTATTTCAAGAAGAAAACTGGCTCACATTTATGCTGTCAATTATTCTTGTCTGTGTCATTTTTCAGTTTTAGACCCTTATGCTTCTCTTTCTTAAGAGTGGTTTTCTGGCATTATCATATTTTCACACTGTATTTCTCTAAAATTAACTAAACTTGCTATAGATTCCTTTAGCCTTGCCTATTACTAGGATTTCTACTTCCTTATGCTCCAAACTATTCACTCCTCTTTTTAACTCTCATTACACAAATTATTTTTTCTCTTATTATGCAATATTTTGATAATTAGGTTTGTATTTGTAAAATTTAAATATTTTCAGGAGGTATTTCTCTTCATTATATTGCCTAAACCAACAAGTCAAAATAATTAAAAACCACGTTGGATATAATGTTTTACATCAGATTATTATTTAGGAAAATACTTTTTTATATTTTACACTTCTGTTTCTTACTTTTAACATTCCTTTTTAAAGTTTCTATTTTGTGTGTTATGTTGGTATAGATATGTTATAAAGTGCTTTATTCTGTTTTATTGAAAATGATAATGACAATGAAATTTGCTCTTTTCCTATGGCCTTCCCCTCTACAAACAGGTTATCGTTTGTTTATTTTAGTATTTATTTTTGTTTTATTTTGGTTTTGAACCACACTTGGTGGTACTCAGTGCTTACTCCTGACTTGATGCTCAGAGATCATTCCTGACAGGGCACAGGAGACCAAATGAGATGCTGGTAATTAAAGCTAGGTTGGCTGTGTGCAAAGCAAGTACCCGAACATCTTACCATCACTCAAACTCTGTTTTAGTGTGTTATTTTTCATTATAATTATAATGTCAGATCAGTGAATAATTAAGATTTTAGTTCTCTAAACAAATGCTAACCATAATGGTATGACCAAATCATATCATTTAAACTTAATTTTTACTTTTAAAAATTTGTAATACATATGGAAATTACTTGGGTTCAAAACTATAATGAGCATAAAATAATACAGTTTTAAAGTTAAATATCTTCTTTGATTTTTCTTATGTATTTATTATTTATTATGTATGTATTTATTATTATTGCCTCAAATATTTTTCTCTGGAATCACTAATTCTGCTATGGACACTTTCAAATTATATTACAAAAAATAAACGTAAATAATTTCTCTTGCTTTTAGTCACTAGTTTTTCCTTAATAATATTTTTATTTAAGCACTATGATTGCATACATTTTTGTAGTTGGGTTTCAATCATAAAAAAGAACATTCCCCTTTTTATGAGTGCAACATTTCCACCATCTTGTTCCCCATCTCTCTCCTCCACCACCCCCTGCATTGTCGTGATAGTTGTTTGTGTAGTCATTTCTTTAACTGCGCTCACCACTCCTTTTGGTAATCTTCATATTGAGGACTGGCCCATTCAACCCTCATCTCTATTGTCTCTGTGTATTATTACAATAATGTTTTTTAATTGTCTTAAATACAATAAATGAGGAGTGAGACTATTCTGTGTCTATCTCTCTCCCTCTGACTTATTTCACTCAGCATAATAATTTCCATGTCCATCCATATATAGGAAAATTACATTACTTCGTCTCTCCTGATGGCTGCATAGTATTCCATTGTGTATGTGAAACACAGTTTCTTTAGATATTCATCAATTGAAGGGCATCTTGGTTGTTTCCAGATTCTTACTATTTATAAATAGTGCTGCTTTGAATATTAGTGTGCAGAAGGCACTGTTGTTGTTTTTTGTTTGTTTTTGTTTTTGGGCCACACCCAGTGACGCTTAGGGGTTACTCCTGGCTATGCGCTCAGAAATCATCCCTGGCTCGGGGTACGAGAGGGGGCGCGGAACCGCTGTCCATTCACACAAGGCAAATGCCCTACATCCTGCACCTCCTGCACCTCCTGCACCACCACTCTAGCCCCATAAGGTATTTTTATATTGCATTTTTGTGTTCCTAGGATATCCCCTAGAAATGATATAGCTGGATCATATGGGATCTCAATTTCCAGTTTTTTGAGGAATCTTCATACTGTTTTCCATAAAGGCTGGACTATATATGGCAGTGAATGAGAGCTTTCATTCCACATCCCTGCCAGCACTGCTTGTTTTTGTTCTTTTTGTTGTGTGCCACTCTCTGTGACATGAGATGGTACTTCACTGTTGCTTTGATTTGCTTCTCCCTGATTATTAGTGATGTGGAACTTTTTATTCATGTGCCTTTTGAACTATGAGAAGAGATGGAGAATGAGTGTGTTTCATAATTAAAGAAGAGACATTGTGTAATCTTGATTGGAGATTCCATTTGGGAGACTCTAGTGAAGCACACAATATTAAATTTGCATGTATAATAATAGTTCAATGATCTTGGTACCACATATTACTAAGTGTTTTATCGGGTGTTTAATATTATATCATTATCACACGTAATTTATGTATATATTAGCTGCATAATTTTTGTTTTATTTTGAAGCCACACCTACCAGTGCTCAGTGGTTACTACTGGCAGTGCTTGGAGAACAATCTGGGGTGCCAGATATGGAAACCAGGTTGAACACATGCAAAGAAATGGCCTCAGCACTCTGGCCTTTATAACATCATTTGAATATTCTGGCTTTTCTAGTTTACTGCTATTCAATTTTTATGTTCAAGATAATCTTTTCATTATTATTGGCTATTCTTACTATTTATAAATCAAATAAGTTTTAAAACAATTAACAATATTGTTATGATAGTTTTTTAAAATTGATTTTGGTAAAAAAAACTTGTTTAAAAACCTGTTTTTAATTCCATAGGTTTTTCCAGGTTTTTTTTTTTTTTATAAAGTTGTTTTATTCCCATAGCTGTTTCACATTGGAATGTATTTTTGTATTTAAAAATCTCATTAAAAATTAAATTTTTAGGGGGCAGAGGGATAGCAAAGTGGGTAGGATGTTTATCTTGCACTTGGCTAATTAGGTTTAATATCCAACATCCTATATGGTAGGATATAGGATATAATTCATGCAACCTCCAAGTGTGTCCCCCCAATCAACAAAAATAGTTTAATTTTACAATTATACTTTCAATTTTTTGTAGGAAATGTATTAGTTTTTATTTTTATGATTATATTAGATTTTCAAATATGTTCTAGTAGATAATTTTCTATTCTAGCAGTTAATCTTTCAGCAGTTTTCTTGCTTTATTAAGGTTGGAAATTCTAGGATAATATGAATAATTATATGTATTCTTGTATAATTATTAACTTGGATTAAATTAATTTAGTCTTGAAATACAGACTTGCAACTTTTTTGTTTGTTTGGTTTTGGGCTGTATCCAGTGACGTTCAAGGGTTATTCCTAGCTACGCACTCAGAAATCCCTCCTGGATTGGGTTACCATATGGGATACCAGGTCCCAAGTCAGCTGTGTGCAAGGCAAAGGCCCTACTGCTGTGCTATGGCTCCACCCCAAGACTTGCAACTTTTAATCGATACCCTTTATCTACATAGTTATTACTGAATTACAATCTTAAATATAAAACATAAATAATGAATTATCAAGTACTCTCCTGAGACTCATAGTTTTCAATAATATATTCAGTTAACTAGTTTAATTAATATATTAGCTTATTTAATATAAGTTTACATGTTTGGTTTGGGACACACCCATCTGTGATCAGGGGTTACTCCTGGCTCAGTGCTCAGAAATTGCTCTTTGTAGACTCGGAGGACCATATGGGATGCTAGAGTTTGTATCCGGGTCTGTCCTCAGTAGGAAGCATGCAAGGCAAACATCATACCACTGTGCTATCACTCTAACCCCCAAGTTTACATTCTTTTTTGTTTATTTTTGTATTTTTGGCCACAACCTGTGATTCTCAGGGGATACTTCTGGCTATATGCTCAGAAATCGCTCCTGGCTTGGGGGACCATTTGGGATGCTGGAGATCGAGCCGAGGTCCGTCCTAGGTCAGCCGTGTGCAATGCAACGTCTACTGATGTGTCATCGCTCTGGACCCCCAAGTTTACATTCTTGAGATAAACCTTGGTCATTGTGTATTTTCCCCTCTATAAATGAGTGATATTATATCTTGGAATGTGCTTTTAAATTACTGGAACTGTAACAGTGTACTGTTGCAGATATTTCCCTTTTTTCCTTTGTCTTATCTGTAAAATATATGAGTTAGGTTTTTTTGAATATTTAGAAGATTTTTATCTGTATATTTGTCATGCATCTATTATTTTCTATAAGTGCAGTAGTCTTTCCACTATTTTGGTCACTTTTTTCCCTTTTTCTTGACTCAAAACAAATTGTAGAGAACATTATTAATCTTTTCCTCTGTAACTTTGACATAAATCTAAATTATATTCCTTTAATATTTATACCATTTTCATGTGTTTTATTGGCACCCTATAATCAGTGCGATTTGTGACATATATCTCAATAGTTATTTTAACCAATATTGGTTCTCTAACCATAATATAGGTCCATTGTGGGATGTTAAAATGTCTGATCCACAATGAGAATAATCAGTGCTGGCAGGGATGTGGAGAAAAAGGAACTCTTATCCACTGTTGGTGGAAATGCTGTAAAGTCCAACCTCTATGGAAAGTGATATGGAGATTTCTCCAAAATCTGGAAATTGAGCTTCCATTCGACCCAGCTATTCCACTCCTTAGGGATATATCTTAGGGATATACCCTAAGAACACAAGAATACAATACACAAACCCCTTCCTCACACCTATATTTATTGCAGCACTATTCACAATAACCAGGCTCTGGAAACAACCAAGATGCCCTTCAACAGACAAATGGCTGAGGAAACTGTGGTACATATACAAAATGGAATATTATGCAGTCGTCAGGAGAGATGAAGTCATGAAATTTTCCTATACATGGATGTACATGGAATCTATCATGCTGAGTGAAATAAGTCAGGGGGAGAGAGAGAGATGCAGAATAGTCTCACTCATCTATGGGTTTTGAGAAAAATAAAAGTTATTTTTGCACCAATCCTCAGAGACAATGAGAAAAGGGCTGGAACTTCCAGCTCACTTCATGAAGCTCACCACAAAGAGTGGTGAATGCAGTTATAGAAATAACTACACAGAGAACTACCCTAATCATGTGAATGAATGAGGGAACTGGAAAGCCTGTCTGGAGAACAGATGGGGGTGGGTTGGGAGGGAGGGATATTTGGGACATTGGTGGTGGGAATGTTGCACTGATGAAGGGGGTATTCTTTACATGACTGAAACCTAATCACAACCATATATGTAATCAAGATTTTAAATAAAGAAAAAAATATATGGGAAAAAATATCTGATCCAAATGCCAAAAGAATTAAATATTTTATTCTTAGAAGTATGTCATTGACATTTTCCAGTGCCTAGTTACTTTACTTGTAAAATAGTGAATGAATACTGAGACAAACTTGAAATATATTTTAAATATAAAATTATCCTATATATTTTCATTTACTCATCTTGAGATATCTGGTTATTATTTTTAAAATCATACAAGTTAGAAATAGAAGATTCATATTTCTATTAAATAAATGTTAAAGATATTTTATGCTTCATTTCTAGTATGATAAATATTTAAAGAGTAAAATATATAAAAGAGCTCTCTAGAGGCCTCATAATTTTTAGACTATAATGAAGTCTTCTGAACATAAAGTCAGATCTTGGTTAAACCTGTGTGAGCTATTTTTTAATGTGTTTGAAAAATAAAACTACATAATGATAGTCACATTAATTTTAGAAATGTTTTCATATAAAATTTCAGTAATAATTATCTGCAATACTTAGAACTTCTTTCTAAGGTCATTTTATGTTTCATGATGAGCTTGGCATCTCAGTGTGTCTTTATTGTAACAAGGAGAAAAATTGGATAAAGGAGAGGGAAGGAGAAATGTTCACTGTATTGTAAGTTTTGGAAACTAATGTAATTCTTTTTGTATCTGACTGACTTCAAATTAGGTTTATTACATAAAAGGATAAGAGATATAATTTCATCTTTACAAAATATATGTCCATCTAAACTGTGGGACATTTTTCAAGAGAATAGTACAATGCATATCGAAGACTAAATAGATGGGCCTGTGTCTTGCCCAAACAAAGAGCACAAGTGTCTTTTAAGGGTGGTATGCCTAAAAGCTTATATAATTACTACATTTCATAAAAATTGTATTATTTGAATGTGAAAGTGAGTAATAGTTTTACTTTTTTCTAACTATTAGTTACCTTAAATAAACTCCTGTTTAGAAAATTACTGTACTGGACTTTGCTTTCTTTTCTCCTGTTCTAATATGAATGGTGAGTACAATTTGGAAAAATAGCATAATAGAATTTTCTAGCACAGGATGAGGCTGAAGCACAGTAATATCTTAAAGACCAATACAAACTTATAAAAATGGATGCTGTGGCTAAATGAGCAATTGTATGAATAAAGGGTCACAAATGGGGACACTTGGAATTAGTGTTCAAGGAACTGTCAAATTTGGCAGTACTGTTAACCCAGTTAGAACCAGAAAAAAAGAAAGTAGGAGAGTAAATGTCCATTTCTTGATCATTGAAACCCAAAGCAGAAAAACTAATTTAATAAAACTTCTTGGAAAAATGTTTATGAAAAAAACAGATAAATTGGGGCCGGGAAGGTGGCTCTAGAGGTAAGGTGTCTACCTTGCAAGCGATGTGTAGGACGGATCGTGGTTCGATCCCCCAGCATCCCATATGATCCCCTCAAGCCAGGAGCGATTTCTGAGCTCATAGCCAGGAGTAACCCCCTGAGCATCAAACAGGTGTGGCCCAACAACCAAAAACAAACAAACAACCAAAAACAAAAACAAATAAATCCAGGGGACAGAGTGATAGTATCACAGTGTGGGTAGGGTATTAGCCTTGCACATGGCTGACCTAGTTTGATCCCCAACAGAGACAGAATTAACTCCTTAGCACAGCTAGTTTTGGCCCAGAACAGCAACAACACCACCAAACAAATAAATATAAATTCTGATAAAGATTGTATGGCAGTTGTTTCTGTAATATGGTCATTTTAATATTTCTTTTTCCAATTCATGAGCATGGGATGTTTTTCCATTTATTTAAGTCTTCAGTTTCCTTTTCCTTTTATGTGTCTTGAAGTGTTCATGGTATAGCTCTCTCACCTCTTTTGTTGACATAATTTTATTTTATTTTATTTGGTTTTGGGGTCACACACAGTGATGCTCAGGGGTTAATCCTGGTTATGTGCTCAGAAATTACTCTTGGCTTGAGGGATCATAGAAAACACCGGGACACTGGGGATCGAACCCAGGTCTGTCCTTGGTCAGCTGCATGCAAGCTGAAAGCCCTATTGACATAATTTTAAATGGGATACTCTTTGATCTCTTTTCCTCTGATTCATTAATATAAAGTAATGCTATTTTTATGTATTAGCCTTGTAGTTGGTCACTCTACTGTATTAGTTTATTGTTATAGGAGTGATTATTGTGGACTCTTGAGCTCTTCAATGTTTAAAATCATATTAACTGTCCACTGCAAATAGAGAAAATTTGACTTCTGCTTTTCCAATCTGGACCCCTTTGTTTTCCTTCTTGTGTCTGACTGCTATTTCTAGAACTTGTAATAGCTTGTTGAGTAAGAGTGGAAAAAATAGTTATTTTGCCTCGTGCCTTACCTCAGTGGAAATGATTTTTAGTTTTTTATCATTAGGAATAATATTAGATTTTTACAGAGAGTTGTTACTTTTTTTTTCTTTTTTTGTTTTTTTGGGCCACACCGTTTGATGCTCAGGGGTTACTCCTGGCTAAGTGCTCAGAAATTTCCCCTGGCTTGGGGGGACCATATGGGATGCTGGGGGATCAAACCGAGGTCCTTCCTTGGCTAGTGCTTGCAAGGCAGATACCTTACCTCTAGTGCCACCTCACCGGGCCCGAGTTGTTACTTTCTTAATGAATTTTCCTTCTATTCCAATTTTGCTGAGGGTTATATTTTTAAAAATATAGTTATTTTATTTAAACACTGTGGTTACAAAATTATTTATGATTGAATTTCAGTTATACAATGTATACT
Source organism: Crocidura indochinensis (assembly GCA_004027635.1). Lineage (NCBI taxonomy): Eukaryota > Metazoa > Chordata > Mammalia > Eulipotyphla > Soricidae > Crocidura > Crocidura indochinensis. The sequence continues at coordinate 18,674 of PVKC010007507.1, forward strand.
ACCTTTTACCAGTACAGAATTCCCATCACGAATGTCTGCAGTTTCCCTTCATTTTTTTTTAATTTTATAAATCTTTATTTAAGCATCATGATTAAAGCATGTTTGTAGTTGGGTTTCAGTCATAAACAAAATATCCCCCTTCACCAGTGCAACGTTACCACCACCAATGACCCTCCCCCACACCTGCATGTATTTAAGACAGGCATTCTACTTCTCTCATTCTTTAACATTGTCATGCTTGTTGTTAGTGTAGTTATTTCCCTAGTGGTATTAACCATTCTTTGTGGTGATCTTCAAATTGTGAGCTTTTCCTTCCAGCACTTCCTGCCCTTACTCTATTGTCTCTGGACCTTATTACAATAATCTAATATTTCTTAAAACCCATAGATGAATAGAGACTCTTCCATGTCTATCTCTCTCCCTCTGAGTTATTTCACTCAACATATTAAATTCTATGTACATCCATCTATAAGAAAATTTCATGACTTCATCTCTCCTGATGGCTCCATAATATTCCATTGTTTATATGTACCACAGTTTCTTTAGCCATTCATTTGTTGAAGGGCATCTTGGTTGCTTCCAAAGAGAGTCTAGCTATTGTAAATAGTGCTACAGTGAATATAGGTGTAAGGTAGGGATTTTTGCATTATATTTTTGTGTTCCTAGAGTAGATTCCTAGGAGTGGTATAGCTGGATCGTATGGGAGCTCAATTTTGAGTATTTTGAGGAATCTCCATATTGTTTTCCATAAGGGCTGGACTAGACGACATTCCCACCAGCAGTGAATAAGAGTTACTTTCTCTCCACATCCCCACTAACACTGATCATTCTTGTTCTTTATTATGTATGCCAGTCTTTGTGGCGTGAGATGTTACCTCATAGTTATGTTGATTTGCATCTTCCTAATGATTAATGATGTAATGTGGATGTGATATTTTTCATGTGCCTTTTGTCATTTGTAATTTCTCTTTGACAAAGTGTCTGTTCATTTATTCTTCCCATTTTTCGATAGGGTTAGATATATTTTTCTTGCTAAATTCAGTGTCTAACTTTTATATTTTTGATATTAATCTTGCTTCTAATAGGTATTAGGTGAATAATTTCTCCCAATCTGTGGGTGACTTTTGTATCGTAGGCACTATTTCCTTAAAGGTGTAGAAGTTTCTCAGCTTAATATAGTCCCATCTGTTTATCCATGCTTCCACTTGTTTGGAGAGTGATGTTTCTTCTTTGTAGATGCCTTTAGTCTCAATGTCATGGAGTATTTTACCTACATGTTTTATATACCATATAGTTTTATGCCTGATATCAAGATCTTTAATCCGTTTGGATTTAACCTTTGTGCATGGTGTTATATGGGGTCTCAGTTTGCCTTTTTTGCAAGTGACTAACCAGTTGTGTCAATAGCACTTGTTGAAGAGACTTTCCTTGCTCAATTTTGAATTTCTTGCTCCTCTATTAAAGATTAGTTTGTTGTATGTCTAGGGAACGTTCTCAGAATACTCAAGTATACTCCACTTCTCTGAGGATCTGTCTTTATTTCAATACTGTTTCATGCTGTTTTGATAACTATACTATGTAATTCAGTTTAAAATTGGGGAAAGTAATGCCTCCCATATTCCTTTTCAAGGGTATTGATTTATATCTTCGTGGGTGTTTTGTTCCAAATAAATTTCAGAAGTGTTTGATTCACTTCTTTGAAGAATGTTATGGGTATCATTAGAGGAATCACATTAAGTGTGGACAATGCTTTGAGGAGTATTGAAATTTTAATGATATTATTCCTGACAATTTATGAGCATGTTTTTTTTCCCTATTCCTAGTGTTCTCTCTTATTTCTTGAAGAAGGATATTTTGTTTCCTTTGTATAGGTTCTTCATCTTTTCAGTGAAGTTGACCCCAAGATATTTGAGTTTGTGTGGCACAAACGTGAATGGGATTATTATTTAATGCCCATTTTGTCTCTATAATTCTTGATATAAAAGAAAGCCATTGACATTTGCCTGCCACTTTACTATATAAATCTATTGTTTCTAGAAGTGTTTTGGCAGAGTCTTTAGGGTTTTCTAAATATAGTATCATGTCATCTGCAAACAGTGAGAGCTTGACTTCTTCCTTACCTATCTGAATGGCCTGGATATCTTTTTCTTGCCAAATCCCTATAGCAAGTACTTCCAGTACTATATTGAATAGGAGTGCTGAGAGAGAGCAGCCTTGTCTTGTACCAGATATTAGGGGAAAGGCTTTTAGTTTATCTCCATTGATAATAATATTTGCCATTGGTTTGTGGTAGATGGCCTTGACTAGATTGAGAAAGGTTCCTTTCATTCCCATCTTGCTGAGAGTCTTTATCAAGAATGGATATTGGACCTTATCAAATGCTTTCTCTGCATCTATTGATATGATCATATTTTGTTTTTTGTTTTGTTGATATGGTGTATTATGTTGATTGATTTATGGATGTTAAAGCATACCTGCATTCCTGGAATAAAACCTACTTGGTTGTGGTGAATGATCTTTGTGATGCATTGAATTCTATTTGCCAGAATTTTGTTAAGAATCTTTGCATCTGTGTTCATCAGGGATATTGGTCTGTAATTTTCTTTTTTGTGTGCATCTCTGTTGATTTTTGATATTCAGGTGATGTTAGATTCATAAAAACTATTTGGAAGCGTTCTTGTATCTTTGTTTTTATGGAGCCTGAAAAGCATTGGTAGAAATTCCTCTTGAAAGATTTGAAATAATTCATTAGCAAATCCAACTGGGTCTGGGCTTTTCTATATTTTTGATCCAGTTTACTTGAGCACTTTCTCTTTTTTTCTTCGGAGTCTAACTATTGGTTTATCTTTCTTATTAATTCTTTAAAAAGTAAAACAGCTTCTGGTTTCATTGACTCTTTATTTTTTGGTTTATTATGTCATTGATTTCTGGTTTAGTTTTATTTTTTCCTTTATTACTACTGGCTTACTTTGTTGTTGGTTCATTAGACATTAAAGATATGCATTTATGTTTACTTTTTATATTTTAATCCTTTTATTTTGTGTGCTTAAACTATGAGTTTCATTTCAATTACTCTTTTAGGTGTGTCTTATTGATTTTTTTATCTTCATTATAGTTAGTCTCAAGAAAGATTTTATTTCTTCCTTGATATCCTTTCTGATCCAATTTTAATTAAGCAGCGTATTTTCCGGTCCAATAAGGAAAAAATGGATTCATATCTCACACCTAACACAAAATTAACTCAGCACATCAAGGACCTTGTTATTAGACCTGATTCTATAAAATACATTGAGGAAAAGATAGGTAGAACCCTCTAAGAACCAGACTTCAAAGGAGTCTTGAATAATTTACAATTTCAATGTCAATCAAATGGGATTAAACTAATACTAATATTAAGGGACTAAACAAATGGGACTTCTTTAAACTGAGTCTATGTGATAAAAAGAACATTAGCTAAAACTTTCTGTTTCTATTTTTGGTTTTGGGTCACACCTGGTGACATGCAGGGTTACTCCTGGCTATATGCTAAGAAATTACCCCTGGCTTGGGGGACCATTAGCTAAAACTTACCTCTCCTGGTGAGCACAGATTTAAAATGATGAGGAATTAAATATTATTCCAAATGAATGAATCATTAAAACAAATAAAAATATTATTTTTAGATAAAATAGCCTTCCAAGCAAGAAAAGTTAGACAAAGACCACTTATATAGTTATAGCAAGTCAAATACAGAAAAAAATGCAACACTTTAATATATTAATATAGGAAAACAAGTAACTCAAATACTAACAAAGGGAGTCATTGTCAACAACCCAATAACATCAATGGACTTTATCATTCTACTTAGTAAAAAAAAAAAAAAGCACTTAATTTTTCTATTGAGTTATCGTAAGACCATTTTTAGAACAAAATAAAAATATATGAACTTATTTATAAATTTATAAATTCTAAGATATATTAAGCTGGTCAATATGGCTATCCATTATTATAAATTTTATATTGTTGATATTTTTCTTTAAAAACAAGATTTTAGGGGCCAGAGTAATATCGAAGTGGTCTGGAATTTGCCTTGCACATGGCTGATCAAGGACAGACCTGAGTTCGATCCCCAGTGTCCCATATGGTAACCCAAGCCAGGAGCGATTTCTGAGCACACAGCCAAAAGTAACCCCTGTGCATCACCCGCTGTGGCCCCAAAATCAAAACAAACAAACAAAATCAAGATACTAAAGAAAAATATCACATCAATTAAGAACAATATTATTGTTTATTATGTCGAACTCATTATTTAATCTGTTATTCTAAAGTTTGTAATATATTAAATTCTTAAATAAAAAAATAAAATACCAATTACACCTAAGTAAATAAGTGATATATTACTTATTTTTAGACCATTTTTGAAACATTTTCAATTTGCTGTTCAATAAATAATTTGTTTTTAAATATTTCTAAAAGTTGACAAAGAAAACAATACTTTTAAGATTCTAAAGACATTTTTATCTATGCTTTAAAATTACATGGTAAATAATACAATTTTCATATTATTTATTGTCATAAAATAATATTTGCTTATTTAAAGATAGTATATTATTTTACATAAATTTATACATATAGATAGTATCAATACCAATTTTGAACGGTAGGCCACACCCAGGCACATTCAAGATTTATTGCTGGTTCTGCACTAAGGCAGACTCAAATGACCAGATGGAGTGTTAGGAATTCAACCAAGGTTGACCACATGTAAGGCAAATGCCCTATCCGTTGTACTATTACCTCAGCTCCATATCCATATTTTTACAGAGCATTAAGGATTTTGTTTTTAACTTCAGGTTCTGAGTTATAAATAGTGTTTTATCTACCCAGGATAGTATTACAAAATCAAGAGTAGAATTTTTGTCTATTACAAGTTTGTTATTTAGATAAAATATAGGATACTGATTGACACATATCTATATATACATTTGTAAATTAAAATAAAATATCAAATATACATTAGAATATAAAAGTTAATGTCAAAATAAAAGATCAAGGTTCACATTTTAATTGTATGATAAAAGTTGTGGAAATTAGGGTTATTATAGTACAAGTGTGAATGGAAACTATTTTATTTGTTTGTTTGTTTTGGCCATACCTGGCAGTTTTCAGGGGCCACTCCTGGTTCTGTCAGAAATCATTCCTTACAGGCTCTGGGGGACATTATAGGATGTCACATCGAATCCAGTTTGTTCTTGGGTTGGCCTTGTTAAAGGCAAATACCTACTGTACTGCTGTGCTATCGCCCCAGCTCCTACCATATCTTGAGATTTATGAGGTTATTTGAAGTAACTGAAGCTGGAGAGGTGAATGCTAAAATGATATTTTTCACAAGGAAATCCTTGAGATTTTGTAATTTTTTTTGTTTTGTTGCCACACCATATTTGATCTTCATATCTATGTTCTTAAAAACAAAATCTCTTCTTTTTTGGTAGGTAGTAGTAATAACTAAAATCAATGCCATATGTCACCTCCATGCCAGTTCATTACCTTAAAACAGTCTTCATCTCAAAGTAACTGAATTTACCTGACTCTTCTATTTTTGAGTTCCAACAAAACTCTCTTCCCAGAAACTCATCTTTGTTTGTGTAATGAAGAGTCTCCCCAGAATTCTACCTCTGATTCCCTGAGCATTTTAGTTTGTAGCCTTACATAGACATATAAAGTCCCTGATGTGATCCAGAGCAAAGATTTGTTTGCTTTAATTAAAAATTCTTATTTGACATTAAGGGAAATATTTTAATTGTAATACTGTTAGAAAATTTTTCTTTGTTTTCTTCCTTCCTTCCTTCCTTCCTTCCTTCCTTCCTTCCTTCCTTCCTTCCTTCCTTCCTTCCTTCCTTCCTTCCTTCGAGTTTCATATAGTATTGGTATGATACTGGTTGTGGAATAATATATATAATTATTGAAAGATGAGAGATCAAAATATGACACAATGAAATGGCACTTACTAAATTCATGGTACTCAGGTACTTGGTTAAAAATAATTTTACAATTTTTGTGAAAGTTCATTTAAAATGTAGTATATTTAAAATATAAGTTAAATATAAATTACTTAAATTAGATAATAAAATAAATTTAATAAAATAAAATAATTATAGTTATATTTTATTATGGGGTCAGAGTGATAGTAGGATAGTAGAGTAGGTAGAACAGCTGGCTGTCTTACATGCAGCTGGCATGGATTCCATCCCTGAAATTTCATATGGTTTTCCCAGTTTCTAAGAGTGATTCCTGAGGGCAGAATCACTATTTCTTGAGAAACAGGTCTTAAATCACTTTGAGTGTCTTCTCTTCATACAAATTAGGTCACAACAATAGATCATGAACATTAAAATGTGTTAGGTATCCCAGTGCTAGGTAATTTCACATTGTAACTTTTAATTTAATTTATTATTTCTATTTTACAGATGAAGTAAGTGAGTTTAGAGAATTAAGATAATTTATCCAAGGTCACATAACCCAAATGTGGTAGAACAAGTATGATATCCTGGCATTATGTCATTATTCAAAACATAGTGCCCTTTCTATTTTACCAGGATGTCACTTGTGAACTATAAATATATCTCTATGTATTAATTAAATCATGTACATAGGAATATTATAATGTTTTATTAAGTTACTTGAATATAGAAAATGTAATAGAATCTACTGCTCCTATGTTTCTATTATTATGGAAAGACTCATTATACATATAATGTCACTATTTCCCAAATTGATAAGAATGTTTTAGCATATAAAATGTAGAAGAGATGAGGAGATATATCCATGAGCTGAACTCCATAATTTTAAGAGCTATGAGTTTGATCCCCAGCACTGTGTTTTCCTATAAGCTCTGAGTAACTCAACACGATGGGTGTACTCCAAACATAAATAAATAAATAAATAAATAAATAAATAAATAAATCAGGTGTGTGAAAAAGTGGATTATCTAAAATTGATAAAATTGAGACAAACTATTATTTTTCTCATAATTTTACATTTAAATTTCAACTGATTATATTATACTTGTTTTTAACAAATTGGTCCATTTAAAAATTACTGATAAATATAGAGAGATAGTATGTGCCTTATATGTGGTCAACTCTGGTTCAGTCCTCAATTCCCTGATGACTAGCAGGCATGATTCTGAGCACCACATGTTGCTGTCCAAAGATTTTTGAGAATAAAGCCTGTCTGTAATTTAGGAATTTAAATTATTCAATGAGCAATACTGGGTGCACTGAGTATACTATAGTCTTTGGGAGAGAATAAACGCCGAGAAATGGAATGCATGTCTCAAAATCTGTACCTCATGACTTGAGAGCACAGCAATGTGTTCATTCCACCATACTTGAATATAGCATACAGAGGGGTGACTCTGATAACCCACTTCAGTTAAAACCTTAGAGGATCTAGCACTCCCTCAAACTACTCCTTTAATGCAAAGGAAATGTGATACCTAAGCAGTAGAAAAGCTAGAAGTGTGTTTGTCATGCATGACTCAATTCCTGTCACCTTATTCTTTCCCCTGAGCCCACCAGGAGTGATCAGAAGCCTGAGCATAGAACCAGAAGTAATTCTTGAGCACCTGTGAATGTACCCCCAAAACAAAACAAAAACAAACAACTTTGGACCTATGTCTAGACCCTCATTCCCCTACTACTTCCCCTGATAATTATTTTACAAGTTGCATAGTTCTTAAATTCTTATCAAAAACAAAGATATTGTAAAAGTAGAATAGTTTGCTATTATTGGTACTAATTATCAAGAGTAGCATGTCAATAACTATCTAATTTTTGAACTTGTCCCCAATCAAAATGGCCAACTGTATGATTATATAAATTACTGCTATATTCACTTTCATCCACAGACTAACATAACATTGAATGGATGCTAAATTATATTTTCATAACATTATTGTAATGTCAAGAATTTTAATTTCAAGGATAAAATTACCAAGGAACTAATTTTAGTAGTGAAAACAAGGCATCAAATTTGGTTCTCCATGTTCTTCCCTTGAAGATCACATGTCCCTCTCAAGAAAAAATAGATTAAATCTCTAATGAGGTTTAGTAGCTTTACATCATATACAACTAATTGTTTGCTCAATGAAACATTTTGACTTTATATTTTAACAAGTTGCATATTTATGCAGCATAACCTCATTGATCCAGAGTTTAACATAAAAAACACCTTTAGCTAAGATTAATTATTCATCAGGTATATTATCTTCTTTCTGGGATCTGTCATTGTTTATGTTTTCTGGAGTTACCTTTGATATAGGAATTAGATTGTCTTCCTTTTTTTATTGCCCAGTGTTATGTTAAGAAAATGTAAGCCTCACTGTCAAGAAGCTTTAGCTCTTTCCTCTCATACCTCAAACAAATTTTGAAATTTAAGTAACTGTTATTATACTTAGATTAGAAGGTTAATTATTTGAAGGTCATTGTATGGAAATGCCCGTGCTCAGGTTTTATAACCATCAATTATTTTTTCCTGAATTATATGCTTGGCATTGCACTTAAAAGTCTAAAATAAGGTTTGGAAATGGAATTGTATAGTTTCTATTAAAGCATATTATATCTTCTGCCTTCAACTTTTTTATTAATAATATATTTAATTTATTGTGTCTATGATTTCAATACATTCATAACTTAGAAAATGTTAACTCTTTATTTTACCTTGTTGAGAATTCTGAATCTTAGTAAAAATATAGGAGATGTTAAGTAAATTACTCCAAATGTGCAATCAGAGCATACTCTTTAAAATGGAAATTTTTATTAAAAAATTTATTTTTGTTTTAAGCCACACCTGGTGGTGCTTAAGATATAATCCAGGTTCTGCCCTCAGGAATTACTCCTAATGGAACAGAAGGGACCATATAAGATGCTGGAGATTGAACCTGGTTTGGCCATTGCCCATACCTCTGTGCTATTGTTCTGACCACTTTGTTCAAATATTTTATGTAAATATTACAAACAAAAATACTTTATATAATAGTTCAAAATTATTTTAAATATTATTAGTGCCAATAGTAACAAGAAAAGAGAAAATTAAGGTTAAATTAAAGCAGAAGTATAACATAAAGAAATATACTTTGAGTCATGTATACCTGAATTATTTTCTTAGTCAGTATAAAATATACCATATATTCTCCCACATTCCCTATTTTCAATGCAGTTAAATATAAATTAGGTCATTAGTCTAGTCCACTTGACTATGAGTTTAAGAGCAGCATACCATTTCAGAGCAAATCAAAACATCATTCTCTTCTGCAATGTAGATAATGTGTTTGTTAGTATATCTACAAAATACTCCGAGACTCACTTGGAGTCTTAGATGAAAAATTAATATTTCTATTCTCAGGCTATTTAGATTCATGTATTCTATTTGATAGAATCTAAGACTAAGTGTATCAGTAAACACTAATTTATACCATAACAAAAAATCTTAAGTGTGGTTTTATCTTAGTTACAAGATGAGAAAATTGGTATCAAAGGCTGGAAGAAATGACAATCCTATATTATTAATAGAAAAGAATTTTTTTTAGAAGAACTTGGAAGATAAACTATGTTTTCACTAGTTTTTACTAATCTAGGAGAAGACGTTGAATGTTATAACACTTATGGTTATGATAAACTGTTCTGGAGTGTGCTTGGAAAGTTATTTTTTTAAGTAAAAAAGATTTGCAAAGTTTCTGATTTGCAAAAATAAGTAGATACAAGTAAAAACAAAAAACAAACAAACAAACAAAAAAAACAAAAAATAAAACTAGTGCCCTGACCTGTAGAAATGCTAGGTGCTTAAAAATTTCTAATTGTATTTTATTAAATAAGTAATATTTTGAGGCAGAGAATCAAACCTTTTAATTGATTGTGGCAGTAGATTGGAGATTATTGTATTACATAGCTTTATGTAACTTTTTTATGACTCGGTAAAATAAAAGACAAACTATGTACAATAAAATGATTAAAAAAAAGAATATCAAAGTTAATAAAAGACAAACTATGATGACCATTAGAGAAAAAGGGGGAGGAGAGAAGGTGGTATATTTGTGTATAAGAGAGATGAAGTATGATTGTTGGCATATAAAATTTCCTAAATAAATTAGATCACTAAGTTGTAATATTAATCTGTACTATTATTGTAAAGATAATACTAGATAATCTTATTCTGAAATGCCTTGACCAACACAAGATTTAGATATACACTTGAATCCTTAATATTTAGCAACAATTACACTGAGAAAGATTTTGTAACTTCCAAGATAGATTTTTCCCTCACCTGAACTGTGGCCAGTGATGAAAATTAAAAAAGAAGACTCTACCGAACAAAGGACTAATCAGGAAATCTTACCATTAGTCGCAACTGAAGGTAAGAGAAATTCAATTAAGTCACTGACAGGTATGTACCTCTAATTATTTCCACTTTAGTTGCCCGTTCCCTATTTCAACTTTTTATATTTACTATTTATAGAGATGGATGGGGCAGGATGTAGATAACTTGCTTTTTAAATTCTTTAGTTTCTAGACCAAGTACTTTTAAAGATCTAATTACAAAAATACTGTAACTCTAAGCATAAGTGAAGAATAAATCCTGAGCACTGCTGGATGTGACCCCAGAAATTACTGGGGTGAGAAAAGAATTGTATATATTTAGATATTTGAAACTAATGGGATTCTCTTTTG
>PVKC010007508.1:0-29374 GCA_004027635.1 Crocidura indochinensis
TAGTTTCTGATTACCCTTTGAATCTCTGCCATATCAGTAGTGATCTCTCCTTTTTCATTCCTGATACGAGTTGTCAAGTTTGTCTCTCCCTCTTTCTTTGTTAGTTTTGCCAGTGTTTTGTCAATCTTGTTTATTTTTTCAAAGAACCAACTTCTGCTTTCGTTCATCTTTCGGATTGTTTTTTGGGTTTCCGTTTCATTGATTTCTGCTCTCAGCTTTGTTATTTCCTTCTGGCTCCCTATTTTTTGGGTCCTTTTGTTGAGCACTTTCTAGTTCTATAAGCTGCGTCATTAAGCTACTCAGGTAAGCCCCTTCTTCCTTCCTGATATGTGCTTGCAGAGCTATAAATTATCCTCTCAGTACTGCTTTTGCTGTGTCCCATAAGTTCTGATAGTTGGTGTCTTCATTGTCATTTGTTTCCAGGATTATTTTGATTTCCTTTTTGATTTCATCTCGGACCCACTGGTTATTCAGTATGAGGTTGTTTAACTTCCAGGTGTTAGAGTTTTTCTTCTTTGTTCCTTTGGAGTTCACACATAATTTCAGAGCCTTGTGGTCAGCAAAGGTAGCCTGCAAAATTTCTATCCTCTTGATATTTTGAAGATATGTTTTATGTGTCAGTATGTAGTTTATCCTAGAGAATGTCCCATGTACATTGGAGAAGAATGTGTATCCAGGTTTCTGAGGATGGAGTGTCCTATGTATATCCACTAGGCCTCTCTTCCATTTCTCTCCTCAGGTCCAATATATTCTTGTTGGGTTTCAGTCTGGTTGACCTGACAATTGTTGACAAAGCTGTGTTGAGGTCCCCCACAATTATTGTGTTGTTGTTTATGTTATTTTCCAGCTTTGTCAAGAATTGTATTATATATTTTGCTGGACCCTCATTCGGTGTATATATGTTTAGAAGAGTGATTTAATCCTGTTCTACATACCCCTTGATTAGTATATAATGTCCATCTTTGTCCCTTACAACCTTCCTGAGTATAAAGTTTGCATTATCTGATATTAGTATGGCCACTCCAGCTTTTTTATGGGTGTTGTTTGCTTGAATAATTTTCCTCCAGCCTTTTACTTTGAGTCTATGTTTGTTCTGACTATTCAGGTGCATTTCTTGTAGACAGCAAAACGTTGGATTGAGTTTTTTGATCCATTTAGCTACTCTGTGTCTCTTAACTGGTGCATTTAGTCCATTGACATTGAGAGAAAGAATTTTCCTAGGATTTGATGCCATCTTCATATCAAAATTTGGTGTACCTTTTGGTTAGTCTTGTCTTAAATTAGGTCTTTCAGTTTTTCTCCTAAGCGTGGGTTTGAGTCTGTAAAGTTGCTGAGCTGTTTATTGTCTGTGAAACCATGTATTTTTGCGTCAAACCGGAAAGTGGGTTTTGCTGGGTACAGTATTCTAGGTGAAGCATTCATTTCATTCAGTCTTGTCACAATATCCCACCACTGTTTTCTGGACTTGAGTGTTTCTGGTGACAGGTCTGCTGTAAATCTCAAGGATGCTCCCTTGAATATGATTACCTTTTTTGATCTTGCTGTTCACAGAATTATGTCTCTATCTTTGGGATTTGTCATTGTGACTAGGATGTATCTTGGGGTATCTTTTCTGGAGTTTCTTTTGGTTGGTACTCTTCGGGCATGCAAGATTTGATCACATATATTCTTTAGTTCTGGAAGTTTCTCTTGAATGATGTTCTTGACCATTGGTTCTTCCTGGAAATTTTCTTCCTGTGTCTCTGGGACTCCAATGATCCTTAAGTTGTTTCTGTTGATCTTATCATAGACTTCTATTTTCATCTGTTCCCATTCTTTGCCTATTTTTTCCATTGTCTGTTCATTTGTTTTAAGTTTTTTTTCCAATCTCTCCCGGTGTATGGAGTTGTTATTTATCTCATCTTCCACAGCACCAATTCTATTCTCAGCTTCTTCTACCCTGGTGTTGTGATCATTTATTTTACCATTCAATATATTTGCTGAGTTTTTCAGGTCTGTTAGTTGACATGTTATTTCAGTTTGAAGTTTTGCGATTTGTATCATCATATTTTCTTGGTTCTTATTAGTGTTCTGTTCAACTCGGTCCATAGTTTCTTTGAGTTCTTTGAGCATCTTCCATACGGTTTTTCTAAAGTCTTTATCTGAGAGATTGATTAGTTCGTTGGTCATTATCTGGTCATCAGAATTGTCTTCTTCGTTTTCTATGTCTGACGCTGGCCTGCGTTGTTTCCCCATTGTCACACTAGTATTTTGTCGTTTTCTACGTGTTGCGGTGGTATTCATTGGGTAGATGATGTGCACAGCCAGACACCTCTGGTTCTAGCCCTCCGGATGTGTCGATTAGCCTACAATCCAACACTCATTCATGATGAAATCACTCAGCAAAATAGAATTGGAAGGAACCTTTCTCAAGATAGTTACAGTTATCTATAAAATGCCCACAGTCAACATTATACTTAGTGGTGAAAAACTGAAACCATTTCCACTAAGGTCAGGAACTAGGCAATGCTGTCCACTGTCTCTGCTTTTATTCAACATAGTTTTAGAAGTCCTAGCAATAGCAATCAGACAAGAGAAGGAAATCAAAGGAAATAAAATAGGTAATGAGGAACTTAAACTATCTCTTTTTGCTGACGGTATGATGATATACATAGAAAACCCTAAAGAGTCCACAGTAAAACTCCTAGAAACAATTAACCAATACAGCAAAGTGGCCAGCTAAAAAATCAATATACAAATGAATCAGAGGAGAAAGAAATTAAGGAGTCAATCTCATTTAAAATAGTATCCAAAAATATCAAGTACCTAGGAATCAGCCTGTCAAGAGAATAGAAGGTCCTATACCATGAAAACTTCAAAACACAAGAAAGAAATTAAAGAGGAGCTAAGGAATTGAAAGAGCATTCCATGCTCTTGGGTAGGTAGTATCAACATCATCAAAATGACTATCTTACCTAAACTACTATATAAATTCGATTCAATCCCTATCCAAATTCAGACATCCTTTTAATAAAGTTTTTATGGACCACAAATAATCCAGGATAGCCAAATCCATATTGAAAAACAATAAACTGGGTGGTATCTCTTTACCTAACCTGAAGCCTTACTATAAAGTCATAGGATCAAAACAGCATAATACTTTAACAAAGACAGAGTTTCACACCAATGGACTAGAACAGAATATCCAGTGACATACCTACAAATATTTGGTCAAGTACTATTTGACAAAGAAGCCAAGGATTTGAAATTGAACAAAGACAGTCTCTTCAACAAATGATATTGGAACAACTGGATAACCACCTGTAAAATATAACAATTGATCGATACCTCACACCTTACACAAGTCAACTCAAACTAGATTAAAGACCTTGAAATCAAGACCTAAGGCTATAAAATTCATTGAGAAAAAATAGACATAACACTTCAAGAATTATATATCAAAAAAGTCTTTGATGATAGAATGCTAATGGCAAGAGCTATAGCATCAAATCTAAATAAATGGGACTACATCAAACTAAAAATTTTCTGCATGGTGAAAGAAACCATGGTTAAAACTGAAAGACAGTAAAAAGTGGGAAAAACGTTTTGCATTCAATGCATCAGGTGGTATCTAGGATACACAAAACACTTATAAAGATTAGCTCCACAAAATTTAATAAAGCCATAGAATAACAGGGAGAAGATATAAGTAGACACTTCTCTGATGAAGACCAACAGAATAGTCAAATGGTAGAAACTCTGAACACTATAGGTGCCATGATATAGCAAGTAGATGCAATCAAATCAAGCAGAAGAGACAAAAACACAAAGCCTTTACTATCTCTTATAACAAAGAAATGGCAACAGTGAATCCCTTCATGTAGCAAAGTTCACCCTGTCATTGATGAAGTGCCTAGAAATGGAAAAAAAAATTTAAACTCCGACATGCTGGGTCAATTTTAACTTATTTTTCCTTTTCCCGTCATATCTTTTCCCCCTTCTTTGTCTCCTAATCTCTATTTTAGCTTTTCATTTATATTTTCTTAATCCAAATATTTCTTAAGCGCTCAGACCCATCGTATAAAAGTCAGACCTCTAACAACAACTTATAAATAGATCTCTAATATCTCTTTATAAGTGGGTATGAGTTTATATAAAGTAGACTTTATCTTTGTCTGCCACACCTATATTGTAAACATTCCATGCTCTTATATATTATCCCTTCTCCCCACTTCAGAAATTCTTCTAACCTCTCATCACTCAGTCCTGCTCTGCTATCCCTCCCTATTTAAACCTCTTTACCATCAGTCCTTAACTCATTAGGTACAGAGACCGACCTCCTACTCCAATAAATTACCACCCATCTCCCAAAGTGAAAGGACACCATCTCAGTCCCACATCTCATGCCTCAGCAAGAAACTGCAACCACCATTCCTGCTGACTCATTCTATGTAGCCCTTTTTCTCACCCCCTCAAATGTGGACTGTTGCATGCTACAGATTCAGCTCCAGAAATATACCCAGCTCAAGGATACTACCTGATCCCTTCTTGCTGCAAACCATTTTTCAAACTCAACAGGACCACCATGTGGGATAAAAATGTGCCATTAATCTCACCTTCCACAAGAATATTTCGAAAGACTTAATGGGGATGCCTATATTTCTTTGTATTTTAATACCTTTATAGTAACACATCTTAGTGTGTTTTTTATACCTAAAGTAAAGGTAGCCTCCTACATTCTTTTTAAAATTATTTTTTAAAAATCATTTTAATTTATTTTTTCTATTTTATATATTATTTTATTTATTTTTCTATCATATATGTATTAGATTATATCTATATATCTATATATATAAATTTGAGCTGTTTTGGTTTGGCTTGCTATAAAAACCTAGAAGAAAAAGTCTTGTTTGGGATAAATGCTCAGGTCAATACTAGGGCACAGAGATTGTATGGCCTGCTATTCTTACCCCTAAAGGCACCAGCAATATAATAAGACAGTGTTCCCTTTTGCAAAGGCATACTAAAAAAGGGGAATTCTTATGTACAGAAATAAGGTCTTATCTACTAGGAATAAGGACCCATGAAGCTTACAATAAGGGGGCACCTCCTACTCTGAACATTTTCCATGGGGATTTGACTTTGACTCCATGTGATCAGACAGCAACCCTGAACCCCAGATCCCAACCATAGAACTGACACAGTTGCCTGCAACAGCACTGGGAACATTAACTCCCCATGGTGAAATCCCAATACTGTTCTGGCACCAACTTGTTCCAGATTAATATGACATCCTGATGATGAGAAAACAGCAACAACTGATCTAAGAGCAGATTGCCCCATCTAATCACCTAATGGCAAAATAAAATCAGAAGACACTCATCCTTTGATCTGTGCAAAAACCAAGATCACTAATTACAGAAGACTGACTTTGACAACCATGACTGGACAGTACTTTTCTTGAGACCAATAAGAAAGATCCTAGCCTAGGATTCAGACTAAGATTTGTACAAAAATCAAGAGTCCTAATTCCAGAGGTCTGACTTTGACAACCACAAGTGAATAGAACTTCTGGAACCATAAGGAAAGACTTTTCTAGGCTTAATCCTAGAATTTGTGCAAAAACCAAGACCACTACTTATAGAAGATTGATTACTACAACAGTGATGGAACAGAACTTCTAGAACCATAAAGAAAGACTCTAACCTGGTCTTTGGCCTTTGAACTGTGAAAATAACAATATCTCTAGCTACAGAGGACTGATTTTGTCATCCACAACTAAGTGGAACATTTCCTGGCACCATTAAAAAAAAACCTTGGGGTTCGATGAGTGTGTCCAGAGTCTGTATTTGTTCCCAAGACAGTATGCTGGGGAAACCCTGTATCTTTTAGGCCAATGGAATTTCCTTTCTAATTTCCCCAATACTTACTCTGTCTATGCAAAACACAAAACAAAGCAAAATTAAAAAACCCCAAAGCCTACAAATAACCCCAACCACAAAACCTTGACTCAAAAGCCCTCATTACATTTTTCTTTTCCTTTTTACCTATTTTTCTTTCTTGTTTCCTGTGGTTGTTGCTTTCCTTTTGTTTTTGTTGTTGTGTTTTTGTCATTGCTTGTTTTTTGTTTGTTTTCCTTCTAATTTCCCTTTTTAAGTTTATATTTATAACCTCTAGACGGACTCCTCCCAGATTCCTTTTATTTTCTCTTTTGCTTTGTATTGTTCTTTTTTCAACAGAACAATGGAAATTGAATCATTTTGTTCTGCCTCATATATTGAGGCTGGAAAATGGAGGGTGCCAGTAGCAAACAGTGTATGAACATTGAATGAAAATAAAAAATGATCAGACTTAAAAACCAAACCCAAAGTTAATGACAACAGAATCGTTACCCAATCTACAACAAGCTATACATAAAGACCTGATAGACTAGCAGTCCAAGGAGCAAAAGAGGAGATATGGGATGCATATTGAGAATGGGTGGAGGGAGGACAACACTTGTGATGGGAATGGCCTTAATTCATTTTCACTATGCACCTTAAAATTACTGTGAAAGAGTTAAAATTCACTTTGGTCACAATAAAAGTTATCAAGAAAAAGTTCAGACTTACAGAAGAAAAGCAGGTAATCAGTATAAACCATATTTTGTCTAAACTTTTTTTAAGATACATAATTATTTACTCTTAACAGTAAATGATTGAAACCCTTCAGAATCTATATTCTCAGATGCTAATCAAAATATGAATCTTACAAGTTATTCTTTTTTTCAGGAAAGCAGTTTAGATTTGCAATGTCTTTCTTCACACAAGGTAATAGTTTTTCTGGTTTTATAGATTAGTATATGGTTTTATTTGGGTACAGTATGTAGATTTCCTTGTTAACAGTTCTAGTTTGGTGCCCTGCAGTTAGTGAGTATCCAGGAAATGCATTGTCTTTGTTCATTCACCTGTGGCTCATGCTTTGACATAATCTGTGGTCTGGCGTTACCATCCACCTCGGGTACCTAAACAGAAAAATCTATTGTATTTTTTTCTTCTTCTCAAAATTCCATCAATCACCGAGACTTATTTATTCTCATTTAGTTTCTTGATTTCAATGTAGTCCTTCAGATTCACTATCTCTATTTTGTCTGGGCCACCATACCTTCTTGACCATCTTTGTCCTTCATCTCTAGGATGGTTTTGAGTTCTTGTAGGGAGCCAGATTCTCCCTCAAAGTCTTAGCATAAGTACAGCCATTTTGTAGTAAATTGCCATTTTCTAACAGGCCTGTCCTTTAGCTGAAATTGTGTATGTGCTAACTGGCCATGAGTTGATGCAAATCAAAGGAACCATAAGGTCAAACTCTTCTGGCTCAGGAAACTCAGACCTATAGATAGAACATTTGGTGTGATAAAAGGCTGTTCCTCAGGAAACTTGTATTAAATTAACAGGCATATGCCAAACCTTTTGAACTGTATGATGACAAATGTATGCTTGACAAATATTTGCATTGTCCCTGCCTCCCTTTGTGTAAAAAGGGCATTTCAAAAATAAATTGATGCCAAAATCAGAATCCTTGGTGGTCCCCTTTTTCCCCACCCAATTCCTTTTCAGGTGCAGATCCTTTCCATGACCACGAATAAACTGAAGCTGCTGGCCGGCACAAGTTCTTTCAGTTTTCTTCCCTCAATTGCATTTTCTAGATAAATTTTTAATTCTTTAGCTTCAATTTTTGCCTTTTTTTTATACTTTAAACTCTATATAGTTTAGAGTTATATACATTTCTTTTAGATCCTCAGGCAGAACAGCTCCTTCCTTACTCTAGAGACTAACATGAGTTTTGTCCTTGGCAATGAACAATTGCTTCTGTTCTAAATTAATGCTTATTGTCACTTGAACCTAAGTGAAAACATCTTTCTTAAGGAGATCTTACCAGACATATACACAGGTTAGTTCCCTTTATTACATCATCCTACAGAATCTGTATTTCCCTGTTATTTTACTTATCTGCAAAACTCTTATTTTTTAATGTTTCTTGCAAATTTGTAATCTAATTATGGTATATTTTCTTCCCTAGGACACTAATGTTCACTATTATTTCACTATTATCCAGCACAAAATTTTGGACTAGGTTTTCAATAATTATCTCCTAAAGGTGAGAAAAATGTGGTGCTGAAATCTTTTAAGAACAATAAAATAGCAGCTTTTGAAAAATAGTTTGGTAGTCCTCAAAAGTTAAGCATAGTATTAACATATACTATAGCAACTATATTCCTACATTTATACCTATGAATGAAGAAAATGACCTATATAAAAATGCACTAAAATTTGTAACAGCATTATTCAAAAGCCAAAAATTATGAGAACAATTTAGATCTTCATCAATTTCAAGTGGACAAATATAATATATCTATTCAACATAATAGTACTTGGCAGTATAAAAAGAACTAAAATGTATGCTACAATATAGATGATGACTAAAATTTGATAAGTGGGAGCATGAGAAATAGTGCTGAAATTAAAGTCCTTGCCTGATATCCAGTCAGTCTGCTGGAGTTTAATCCCTCACATAACATATTTTTCTCTAGTTCCTCAAGGAAATCAGAGCCAGCAGTAATCCCTGAGCACTGCTGAATATTTTCCAAAAAGAAAACAATGTGACAAATGAAAGAAATTAGCCATAGAAAATCACTTATTTTATGTATAAGAATAGCCAGAATTAAGAAATCAACAGAGATGAAAGGTAGGTTAGTGATTACTGAGAATTGGAAAAATTGGAGAGTAACAGTACATGATGCTAGTTATTGCAGGGCTTTCTTCTTGTTCTTAGATAATAGTCAATATACTAAAAATCATTGAATTGTATATTTTATTTTATTATTGGTTTTTGGGCCACACCCGGTGACACTCAGGGGTTACTCCTGGCTATGCGCTCAGGAGTCGCTCCTGGCTTGGGGGACCATATGAGAAACCGGGGGATTGAACCGCGGTCCGTCCTAGGCTAGCGCAGGCAAGGCAGGCACCTTACCTCCTGCACCACCGTCCGGCATATATTTTATTTTTTAATTGTATATTGTAAAAAGGTGGAAACTAAAGTATGTGTACTGTGTATAATAAAGCTGTTGTGAAAACTGAATGAAACTCTCTTAGCATTCAACTTTGAAAGAAAGTTGATGACAATTATGTCTAATCTAGAACTCTGATCAAAAGCAATGGCTGATTTAATGTATAGTTCATAATTCTTTTTAAATTCTAATATCTGAATAAATAATTCACCTTACATTTCAAATAGTCAAAGGAGTGCTTTTCCTTAAAATCAGTGGTCCTCAAACTACGGCCCGCGGGCCACATATTGAATTTGTTCCTGTTTTGTTTCTTCACATCAAAATAAGATGTATGCAGTGTGCATAGGAATTTGTTCGTAATTTTTGTTTTTACTATAGTCTGGCCCTCCAATGGTCTGAGGGACAGTGAACTAGGCCCCTGTTTAAAAAGTTTGAGGACCCCTGCTTAAAATTATTATAGTGGCTTGTGACAGTGAATAATGGCTCTATATGTTTATTTGTTACATGAAATATTAAAAAGAAGTGAGCTTAAGAACTGAAAGTATGGGCCAGAGAGATAGCATGGAGGTAGAGCATTTGCCTTGCATGCAGAAGGGCCATGGTTCGAATCCCTGCATCCCATATGTTCTCCCAACCCTTCCAGGAGGAGAATTTCTGAGAGTAGAGATGAGAGCTGAGAGCTGCTGGTGTGACCCCTCCTCCCAAAAAAGAACTGAAATAAAATAAAATTAGAATTTTTTAATTGATTCATCAAGCACACTCTTAATTAATTTAATTATTTTTGGTTTTTTGGACCACACTCAGTGGTACTTGGGTTATTCCTGGAATTTGTACTCAGAAATTACACTTTACAGGTTTGAGGGACCATATGGGATTCCGGAGATCAAACATGTGTTGGCTGCATGCTAGGAAAACACCCTACCTGCTGTGCCTTTTTTGGGCCTTCATTTGGTTCATACATGTTGATGATAGTATGTCTTGATCTCTTGTTCCTTTATTTAATGGGTAGTATTCATCACTGTCTCTAGTTACCTTTTTTATATTAGTGCTATCCTGTCATTGATATAAGTAAGTATGGCTGTCCCAGGTTTTTTTCATTTCCTTGGTTTGTATGATTACTTTTTATCATCTCACCTGAATCTGCATGTAGTTGGTGTGTTTCCTATAGACAACAAATGAATGGATCGTCTTTTCTGATACATCAACTGTGCTTTTTATAGAAGAGTTTAGCCATTGAAATTTAGAGATACTAATAATATACAAGTTTTTGTTGCTGTGTGTGTGTGTGTGTGTGTGTAAACTTGCTGTTTTGGCAAGAGTCTGTTTTTATAAGTGGCCTTTGAGTAGTTCTTGAAAACTAGTTTGCTAGATTAATTCTTCTGAAAGTTTCCTACCCTTTTCTCAAGTTTAAATGATGCTTCACTGGATAATGGAATGTGACTGGAAACTTTTTTCATTCAAAGCTTTGAACATGTTATTTTACTCTTTCCTAGGTTGTAAGATATTATATAGAGTGTGTTTCTTTTCATATATTGCTTTCTTTATATCTAAGGGTTCTTTTATCTCTGTTTTAAGTAGTCTCTCTTTGTCTTTATTTTATAATTTTTATTACTATTTGTGTTTGTATTGCTTTATTTGAATTTATTTTTGTTTGGTTTTCTTTGGGCCTCTTAAATTTGTACTTAATACAATAATAATAACACACGGTAAATTTTCTAGGACTGAATGAAGCTGAGAGTGATGAATTATTTTATTAAGCAGAAGTCTTAAAAAGGACCTTTTCTATGTCTGGAGTGATTGTATTACTGGCAGGGTTTTGCCTTGTATATAGTTCTATCTTGAGCAACTCCAGGTCCTTGAGCCCCCTCAGGAGTGATCCTGAGTGCATATTCAGGAGTAACCCAAGAGCACTGCCAAATGTGCTTCTCTATCCCCACAATGACAACAACAAAAGAAAAGAAAAAAATGTTCCACATCACTAATCATCAGGGATATGCAAATCAAAACAACAATGAGGTAACATCTCACAGAGACAGTGCACATCACAAAGAACAAGAACAATCTGTGCTGGAGGGGATGTGGAGAGAAAGGGACTCTCATCGACTGCTGGTGGGAATGCTGTCTAGTTCAGCCTTTATAGAAAAAATATGGAGATTCCTCAAAAAGCTGAGCATGGAGCTCCCATAAGATCCAACTACACCACTCCTAAGGATATACCCTAGGAACACAGAAACACAATACAAAATTGCCTTCTACACAACTATATTCATTACAGTGCTATTTATAATAGCCAGAATCTGGAAACAACAAAGATGCCCTTCAACAGATGAATAGCCAAATAAACTGTGGTATATCTATACAATTGAATACTATTTAGCCATCAGGAAAGATGAAGTCATGAAATTTTCCTATACATGATGGACATAGAAACTATTATGCTGAGAGAAATAAGTCATTGGGAGAAATAGATATAGATATTTAAGAAAAGCAAGACATTATTGCAATAATACCCAGAAACAATAGAGATAAGGGCTGAAAGGACTGGCCCATGGTATGAAGCTTAATATAAAGACTGCTGAGTTCATTTAGAGAAATAACTACATTGACAACTATCAGAAAATAGTAATGAGTGAAATAGAATGCCTGTCTCCAATACAGGCAGGGTGTGGGTGAAGAGGGATATGGAGATATTGGTGATTGGAATGTTTCACTGGTGAACTATAAATACGTTTGTAATCATGGTGCTTAAATAAAGATATTAATTTAAAAAATGCGTACTGGTAAGTTAAATGCCCATGCTATCCTATGGAGATTTAAACAAGTTTAATCTTAACATCTCTGATTGAAGAATAACTTTACATTTATTTTTGTTATTTTAAATTTCTCTCTCATTATTGTATTACTATTTCATTACTGTATTACAGTTCAAAAATTTTCTCTAAATGTATTTGAGGATTTTGTACTGCTCTCAATGCCATGATAAACTGGCTGGATATTTTTCTTAAATATACTTTTTATTGTACACATGAAAAACTAAAAAAAAAAAAAAGAAAAGAAAAGAAAAGAAAAATCACAAAGGTAGTTGTTTAGTTTTTACACAACAGATAGACTCCAAGTTACTAGGGATAGAGAGGTTTGGGTTACCTTTTTTTTTCTAGAAAAAATATGGAACGCTTCACGAATTTGCATGTCATCCTTGCGCAGGGGCCATGTAATCTTCTCTGTATCGTTCCAATTTTAGTATATGTGCTGCCGAAACGAGCACTTGGGTTACCATTTTGCTGCTCTACCTTAGCATGTCACTCATGTCATTATGAAAGCAATTGATTTCTCAGCTACCCTGTATTCTAGAAGGAAGAAGGTGGAGGGACTGAAATCTTTTACTTGTAAACTTTGTATTTTTGTTCTGTATGGAATGCTTTTCAACATTTTATTCATGCAGGAATGGCAGGCTCTAAGTTATGCAGTGTGCTTAGATGGAGAAAGAATATTTGTAGCTGCATTCACAGTTGGTTTGAACAAAATTGAGGTGATGATGCAAAGAAAGAAATGGAGATTTGAAGTTGTCTGGCAGTGTGTGTCACAGACACAAAATCGATCTCAGAATATTCAAGTCTATTTCGTTGATCTGTGGGTCTACTTTTATTCTAATACCATGCTGTTTTAACGAATACTGCTTTATAGTGAAATTTGAAGTTGGAAATAGTTATGCTTCTCATCTTTTTTCCAAGAATAGCTTTAGATATTTATTAAGATTTATTGTTCCATATAAAACTCAGGAGTATTTGATCTATTTCTTTGAAGCATTACCTGGGATCTTTATATGGATTACATTCCTATGTTCATTTGCAATAGCCAGAATATGGAAACAACTCAATAGACTCAACTAAAATAGATGAGTGGATAAAGAAACTGGTACATCTAGACAACAGATTACTATGAAGCTGTTAGAAAAAATAAACTCGTGATATTTGTTTATGCATAAATGGATATGAAAAGTATTATGCAGAGTAAAAAGAGAGAAGGAGTGGCATAGAATGATTGCAAAATGTAGTATGGTAATAATATCCAGAGATAATAGAAATCAGGGCCAGGAAGACCCATCCTTGTCAAGAAACTTGTCACAAATAGCCCGAGAGGTCAGAGAAGGGACCATTTGACAATGAGAGTGGGAAGTGATTTCTCTGGACATGATCCAAGCGATGAAAGGGGATAAATGATATGCATGATACCTATTAACAGTATTTCAAACAGAATGTCTAAAGGAATAAAAGGGGAGAGAGAATGAGAGAAAGAAAGGGAGTATAGGTAGGTAGGCATGTAGGGAGAGCTGTTGGGAGCAGGAGGGAGAGTGTGGACATTAGTGGTAGGAAATAAGCACTTGTGAATGATGTTGCATACTGTATGACTGAAACTTTATTTATGGAAAATAAATTGTAAACCATGGTGTTTAAATAAAGAAACTAAAAAAACAATGTGTGCATGGAATACTGTAAATGACAGTATTGTGAAATTGTAAATCACAGTGACTGCAATAAAATAAAAGCTATTTCTTTCTATTTGGAGGAGGAGAATTATTTTATGTATGGTGGAGCTGCATTAGGATTGCAATAAATGAGAATCTGAATTTCAAATGGTTTTGTTGTCAGGTATAGTAACTAGCAACTATTAATAGTAATTCGTTGTTCATTGTCTAAAGAATTCTGTTGTCACACATGAAGTATATTTAATTCCTTCTCTTTGGCTTTATAATATAACTGTCGTTCTTAACGAAGTAGAATAGTCACCATCTGCTGACTTTCTCTGTACTAAGACCTCCCCCAGCTGTCTGTCTGGGTTGCTCCCAATGCCCTTGTGGCCAGACAGAGAGGCAAAGGTTGAACTCTTGAAGTGCTGAACTAAGAAGGGAAGTCCACTAGGGAGAATTGGGGGCCATAGTTTCAGGAGAAGCCCGTAGCTCAGGCTTAGAAATTGGGAAACATGCTTTTGAAGCTGACATCAGTGTTCCTGGCTGTGAGGAAAGGTGACATTGAAGATGGAATGTAGCTGCTTGGTGATAGAAGAGAAAGGAGTGGCAGAGAGGATGACCACTTCCCAGTCCCTGTTCTAATGCCTATGGATTGACTGTACCCCTCCTTCCTGTGCTCTCTTTAGTGCACACGGACACCAAGTACCAGTCAATCTTACCTTTGTTTCCTTTAAAGGTAATTTAAATTGGTTTTCTGTCTCTGGAACCCAGTTAATTACTACCTAGAGCTACTTTGGACCATTACTGTGGCCTATACCCTTTAGAAAATCTCTCAGGGACTCAACTGCTCAGAGTAGTAAAAGGGAGATGGAAGACACATGGCCAAGATTTTGTGAGGAATGAATAAGGAAATGTATGGCTAGCACTCAGTAAGTAGGCCCTCTAAGTCCTCAGAAGAAAAAGTTGTTGTGCATCCTCTATCGTGCCATCAATATTCTTACTCTGCATGCAAGGCAAATGCCTTGCCTCCATGCTATCTCTCTGGCCTCTAAAAGGCCAGTTTTGAGGGGAAGGCCATTGTGTCACCAGAAGCAGTTTCCATTTAAATAATCACAATCTGTGAATTCTGTCTGTACCTGTATCAGAAAACAGCGAAGATATACCCAAATGAGTCCAAACTGCACATTTCAAATGAGAAGCAACCCTGGATCCCTCATCCCATCAAGTTCCTTTTTGTGGAGACTCACTACTAGAAATTAAAATAGCTTAAATTAAAATAAAAGTAGCTTTGATAGGAAATTTCAACAATCGTGATATGGGGATTTAAGCAAAACAAAATCCACTTGTGTTGATATCAGAGAGTTGAAAAATATTCGAAGATCCCTGAATCTAGAGCTAGGAGTAAGCACTGAGCACTTCTGGGTGTGGGTTTTCCCTGCCTTTCAAAATGCAAATTCAAACAATTAATCACTTTCATTGACACTTTAATTTCCTGTGGTCTGTAGCACCTTGGCCACCATATTTGATATTACAGTCTTGGAAAGAAAATTTTATGACTAGTAACTAATAAAATTAACACTTTTATAAAATTGGAGATCATAATTCACGTGCTTTAAAACTAAAGTTTGTTATTGTTTCTGTATGTTCAGAAATCCACCTACAGCAAGACATGTTGTTAAAAAATATCTTTACCACTGGTATCCTGTTTTATCCTTTTATAGAACAGTAATTTTCCAAAATTAAAACCCCATGGTTTCCCTGAGGTAAAAATGACTGACAACATTTTATACTACAGATGGCTGAGCAGATGTGTGCATTAGTATGATACTTAACTGAAAACAATCTGGCCAATGAGGAAAGAGCTAAGAATTACACTCTGAAGCTATTACACATTCTATCC
This sequence comes from Crocidura indochinensis, assembly GCA_004027635.1. Taxonomy (NCBI): domain Eukaryota; kingdom Metazoa; phylum Chordata; class Mammalia; order Eulipotyphla; family Soricidae; genus Crocidura; species Crocidura indochinensis. The sequence continues at coordinate 15,394 of PVKC010007508.1, forward strand.
AGGGATTTCTGAGATCCAAATTGTACAGAATGGTCTTAGCTTTAACATATTGGAATGCAGATTTAGACTCTCCTTAAAACTAATCAAGTATTTCCCACATCTATAACTGAAATCTTTTCCCAGGTTCAGTAACGCAGGATTCAAAGCTAAATAAATAGTATTAGGAGTTAAAAGTACATTTCTTTAAAAAAAAACATAATTGGCATGGAAATTCTGCCCTCTTATGAGAAAGCTGACAGTTTGAAAATAAGTTTGTTTAAACATTCTTTTGATTAGCACTCTAACAAAAGTCGATAGTATGTAAGTTTCTTTTCCACCAACTTCTGTGGAAAAAAGTATTAGAACACTTTTGCAGACATAATTTGAAAATATGTTGCTAAATAATATATACAATCAAGCATCACAGCAATTGAAAAACATTTACTAAGATTGCTGAAGACCATTAAAAATCTAACAACATTATGCATTTCCCAGGAACTGAGCAAACTAATATTAAATCATTAGAGTTGGATACAGAATTTTCTGTTTGCAGTGGGGCATGGAGCAAAAGAGTAGCTGTTAAGGTCTACATGGGAAAAACACTCAGTTTAATCAGCAATATTGTGACTGATACAAATAGCATCAAGTGATTGACCTAAAAGAAAGTTGCAATAGGTTCTGCCAGCAGCTTCTCAGTTGGACTTCAGCTGGGCTTGAATTCTCCATCTTCTCATCCATCTCCACTTTTGGTGGTAGGCTACTGAGATTGCCTGGGACAAAAGCCTTTGGTACCTGGACCAGAATATGGGTGGGGGAACCCACTTATCTCCCTGCTGTTTGTCCCCCACCCCCAACAACTTCTTAAAAAAAAGATTTTGCAACATAAGAATCATTGGAGTCCCAGAGACTGAGGAAGAAAATTCTCAGGAACAATCAAGCAAACAGTTAAGGACATCACTACTGAGAGACTCCCAGAGCTAAAGACAGCATGCAATCAAATCCTGCATGCCCAAAGAGTACCAGATAAAAGAAACCCAAAGAAAAACACCCCAAGATACATCCTAGTCACAATGACGAATCTCAAAGATAGAATAATGAAAGCAGCAAGATCAAAAAGGGAAACTACATTCAAAGGATATTCCTTAAGATTTACAGCAGATATATCACAAGAAACCCTAAAGGACAGTGGTGGGATATACTAACAAAATTCAATGAAATGAATGCATAGCCTAGAATACTACACCCAGTCAGACTTACTTTTCAGGTTTGAAGGAAGTATACATGGCTTCACGGATAAATAAGCAGCTCAGAAACTTTACAGACTCAAAAAGAGCCTAAAAGAAAAACTGAAAGGTCTACTTTAAGGAAAGAGAGACTAACAGATACATCAAACTTCTACACAAAGATGACACTAAATCCCATGACAATTATTTCTCTCAACATCAATGGACTAAAATCACCTGTTAAGAAACAACAAAGTGGGGCCGGGCGGTGGCGCTGGAGATAAGGTGCCTGTGCTAACCTAGGATGGACCGCGGTTTGATCCCCCGGTTCCCCATATGGTTCCCCGTGCCTGCCAGGAGCGACTTCTGAGCGAATAGCCAGGAGTAACCCCTGAGCGTCACCGGGTGTGACCCAAAAACCAAAATAAATAAATAAATAAAATTTAAAAAAAAGAAACAACAAAGTGGCAAAATGGATCAAAATGCTGAAACTAACGTTTTGCTGCCTACAAGAAACACATCTAAATAATCAAAATGAGCAAAGACTCTAAATCAAAAACTGGAGGAAAATCATCCAAGCAAGCAACACTCTTAAAAAGCTTGAGTGGACATATTAGTATTAGATGAAACAAACTTTATATTCAGGAAATTATAAGGGACAAATATGGTCATTTTGTACTGATCAAAGCATATGTACAACAAGAAATCACACTCCTAAACCTATATGCACCAAATGATGGATCTGAAAAATATTTAATACAACTCTTGACAAACATGAAAGAAAATATCAATACCAGCACAAAAATGGGAGACCTTAACACTCCCCTGACACCTCTTGATAGATCAACAAGGTTGAAACCCAACAAAAATGTATTAGCTCTGAAAAGCTAATACATTTAGCTTTTAGAAAGTGGACTAGTAGATATATATAGGGCACTCCATCCCCAGAAAACTGGATACATATTGGTCATTGTCCAGGATAGATCACATGTTGGCCATAAAACATACATACATACATACATACATAAAGTCAAGAGGATAGAAAGTGTACAAACTCCCTTCACAAAACACAAGGCACTGAAATTAGATGTAAACTAAAAAGAAATACAGAAGACAATTTTAACACCTGGAAACTAAACAGCTCACTACTGAACAACCAGTGGGTCAGAGAGGAAATCAAAACATTACTAAAAACAAATGACAATAAAGACACAAATTGTCAGAATTTATGGAACACAACTAAAGCAGTACTAAGAGAAAAATTTATAATCTTGAAAGTACACATCAGAAAGTAAGAAGGGACCTATGTAAAAAGCTTAATGTCACAACTTTTAAAACTAGAAAATGACCAATAAAAGGAACCACAAATAGGTAGGCAGAAGGAAATAACAAAGCTTAGAGCAGAAATAAATGAAATAGAAATCCAAAAAACAATTAGAAATATCAAAGAAAGCACAAGCTGGTTCTTTGATAAAACAAACAAGATCGATAAACCACTAGCAAAACTCACAAAGAAACGGAGAGAGAGCAATATAATACACCAGATTATATATAAAAGGGGGGAGATCGCCACAAATACTGCAGAGATTCAAAAGGTAATAAGAGACTACTTTGAGAAACTCTATGCCACAAAATATGAAAACCTGGAAAATATTGATAAATTCTTGGACTTTTATCATCTTCCACAGTTAAACCAGGATGATCTATCATATCTAAACAGACACATCACTGCTGATGAAATTAAAATGGTCATCAAGAGTCTTCCCAAAAACAAAATCCCAGGTCCAGATTGATTCACTAACAAATTCTTTCAAATTTTTCAATCCTCTGCAGGCTCTTTCATAAAATTGAAGAAACAGGAACAGTTTTTACAAAGCTAACATCATCTTGATATCAACTCCAGACAGAGATGCTGCAAAAAAAAAAATGAAATGAAATGAAAACTACAGATCAATCCTCTGATTAACACAGATGCAAAGATCCTCAACAAAATTCTGTCAAACAAGATCCAATGTCTCATCAAGAAGGTCATTCACCACGACTATGTAGGTCTCATCCCAGGAATGCGAGAATGGTTTAACATCTGTAAATCAATCAATATAATACACCAGATCAACAAAAATAAAAATAAAAACCATATGATCATATTAATAGATGAAGAGAAAGCATTTGATAAAGTCCAACACGTATTATCATAAAGATGGGAATAGAAGGAACTTGTCTCAATATAGTAGAGGCAATCTAACACAAGCCAATGGAAAATATTATTCTCAGTGAATATCAACTAAAAGCCTTTCCTCTAAAATCCAGTACAAGACATGGCCGCCCTCTCTTACCACTACTATTCAACATAGTTCTGGAAGTTCTTGCCATAGCGATAAGACAAGAAAAAGATATCAAGGGCATCCAGATAAAAAAGGTTGTAGTCAAGCTCTCACTGTTTGCAGATGACATGATACTATATTTATAAAACCCTAAAGACTCCACCAAAAAACTTCTAGAACCAATAAACTCATATAGCAAAGTGGCAGAATACAAAATTAACACACAAAAATCAATGACCTACTTATATACCAATAATGATAGAGAAGAAGTGGATATCAAAATAAAAAACAATCCCATTTGCATTAGTGCCACACAAACTCAAATATCTTAGAGTCAACTTAACTAAAGATGTGAAATACTTATACAAAGAAAACTACAAAACCCTGCTTCATGAAATAAAAGAGGACATGTGAAAATATACCCTGCTCATGGATTGGGAGGATTAACATCATTAAAATAACAATACTCCCCAAGGCATTGTACAGATTTAGTGTGATCCCTCTAAAGATACCCATAACATTCTTCAAAGAAGTGGATCAAAAACACTCTGAAATTCATCTGGTACAATAAACATTCAAGAATAGCTAGAAAAACCCTTGGGAAAACGAATAAATGAAATTTAAAATTTTCCAAATTTTAAATTGTATTACAAAGCAATAGTAATTAAAACAGCATAGTATTGGAATAAAGACAGACCCTCAGATCCATGGAATAGATATTCTCTGAATAATATTCAGAGAATGCTCCCAAGATATAAAATCAATTAACCTTTGATAAAAGAGCAAGAAATGCAAAATGGAGCAAGGAAAGCCTCTTCAACAAATGGTGTTGCCACAGCTTGTCAGCTACTTGCAAAAAACAAAAGAAACAACAACAACAAAAATGAACTCAGACCCCCCAGCTAACACCATGCACCAAGGTCAAATGCAAATGGATTAAAGACCTTGATATCAGATCTGAAACCATAAGGTGTATGGAACAACAAATAAGTAAGACACTCCAGGACATTGAGACTAAAGGCATCTTCAAGGAAGAAACAGCACTCTAAACAAGTCAAAGCAGAGACTATATTAAGCTGAGAAGCTTCTGCACCTCAAAGGAAATAATACCTAGGATACAAAAGTCATCCACAGAATGGGAGGAGCTATTCACCCAATGCCCATCAGATAAGGGGCTATTATCTAAGATATACAAGTTACTGACAGAACTTAATAAGAAAAATATTTAACCTCATCAAAAAAATGGGAAGAAATGAACAGACAATTTCTCAAAGAAAAAAATGCATATGGCCAAAAGGCACGTGAAAAAATGTTCCACATCATGAATCATCAGGAAGATGCAAATCAAAACAACAATGAAGTACCATCTCACACCACAGTAATTGGGCAACATCACAAAGAACGAGAACAAGCAGTGCTGGTAGGAATGTGGAGAGAAAGGAACTCTCATTCACTGCTGGTGGAAATGGCATCTAGTCCAGGATATTAGTCCAACTAATTATGCTGAGTAAAATTAGTCAGAGTGAGAGAGAAAGACAAAGAATAGATTCACTCATATACGGGTTCTAAGAAAAATTAAAGACATTGAAATAATTCCCAGAGTTGAAGGCTGAAAGGACCGGTTCAAGATATAAAGTTCATCACAAAAAATGATAAGTGCAGTTTGAGAAATAGCTATTCTGAGAACTGTCATAACAATGTCAGTGAGTGAAGGATATAGAAAGCCTGTCTCAAATACAGGCTGGGAGTGGGTGAGGGAAAAGAAGGGAAAATTGGTGATGGGAATGTTCCATGGGTGAAGGGGCTTGTTCTTGTTATGACTGAAACCCAACTACAATTATATTTGTAATCACGGTGTTTAAATAACGAAATTATTTTATTAAAAAATAATAGGAAGCATAAATAGGAAGACAGCATCTTGGGTTATAGATTATATTAAGCACTGCAAGATAGTCTGGTTCTTAAGCATTTGCCTCACTTTGAATCAATGGTCTGAGTCCTGCCTTTCTATCCAGTCCATCCTAATTTTCATTTAGATTTTCATCTGGATGGGTGAATACTTTTGCTTGCTTTAATTCAGCTGCTCTGGACACAAGGAACCTCCTGGATACGGAGGGACCATAGTGATGTCAGGTTGAGGAATGTAGTTGACAAACAGAAAGAGCTAAGGACTTTAACCCCTGGGCTCTGACCAGCAATCACTTAGAGAAAGGAAATGTTCATAATGAGCATGTGGACACAATGGTTAAAATCTTCTCAAAGCCATCAGGATCTTAATTAGATCGCTTGCCAAAAGCTAATTGCCAGATCAAGACAAGTGGAAGAACTGTAATGCAGTGAGGGTATTGTAAGAACACAGCATAAAAGAAACACCGTCCTTTCTCCTTTGCAGGTGTCCATTCTGTTCCTTTGAGTGGCAGAGTGGTGTTAGATGCTTGGTTTTAGATGCTCTTGCTGAATCAGTGAGTGCTAGGAGAAGGAAGCTTCCCCCAAAAGACAGGATTTTGTGGAGTTAAAGATACCTTTAAGTTCTGCAGGAAAAATATTGTGGTATCATTTATCCTGTTTCTGCCAGCTACAGTTTTAGGCAATGACTGGAACTAAGAGTTGTGGAAATGTGTAAGTCACAGAGGATTCTCAGAAAGCAGCAAGAAAGAACTAAAGGGGGAAATAAACAATTAAATAGTCTCTGGTCAAGGAAATGGAACTTGAAATGATTGAGATGTAGGTTTATCATAACTGTAGCCTCATTTTTGCAATAGTGGGCAAAGAGATGGCACTGGATTTTAAACCCAATTAATATTACTAGTCCCTACTTTTCAAATTTGGGAAGAAGTCACTAGCTTGCTTTTTGAGCCATGAAAAGCTTTACATAATGTGAAGGTTTTTGTTCCATAGTTAACAAAACAATAAAATGGAAAACAATCCAGATTTTATTTTCTTATATCTTTTCAAAGGATATAAATGATAAAATGGTTCATGAAATCATGTAGGGGAGATTTGTAAAATGATGTACTCTCTGCACTAACATTCATAACATTCAGTTATCTCTCTGTGTCATTTTTAGAAAGAAAGGAGATTGAAACAGTAAGAAGGTTGTCATAAAGAGAGAGGAAGCAACTTTTCCTTTGATTTCATAAACAAATAACAGCAATAAATTTAATATTTGTGTTCTAAACTTTTCCAACTCAAGTTGTATCTTTGCAAAAACTTTTAGGAGGAAGGACTAGAAGCAAACTTCTAAAAGTTTGCTCCTATCTGACAGCATAGTTAATAAAAATGACAATTGTAGCTTAATAGAAACAAAATTAAGTTCTTTATTGTTCTAACTAAAAGTGTCTCATTTATGGGAATATTTAGTTAAGCAAATGCTCTTTTATGATAATTGGCACTTAACAGCCCCAAAACAGCACAGCAGTAAACAAGAGGGAAATGACAAACTTGAAGTACATAACTGGCTGTTATTTCTAAACACTCCTGCACTCCACTCCATAAAAAATAAAAGGCACAAGAGTTTAAGGAATATGTAAAAGAAGAACCCTGCAAAATAATTTAGTATGTACCTTAATAATCATTTATGATTTTTTAAATGCAAGAAAACTAAGGCCTCAATATTAAGAAAAGTACATTTGGGGCCGTAATTATAGCACAGCAGTAGAGTGTTTGCCTTGTATGTGGCTGATTCAGGATGGACCTGGGTTTGATCCCTGGCATCCCATATGGTTCCCTGAGACAGGAGTAATTTCTTAGCACATAGACAGTAGTAACCCTAAGCACCATTGAATGTGACCCCCCCAAAAAAAGAAAAGTCCATGGATAGAATTGTTAAAATATATTTATATAACTTTAAATACAATATAAATTTATATAATTATGTATTATGTATCAGTATATGTGTACACAAACGTATATCTAGCTATATATTTATCCAACATAGCTAGCATTCTTTTTTTTGTTGTTTTGGGGTCATATCCAGTGGTGCTCAGGGGTTACTCATGGCTCTGTGCTCAGAAATTGCTCCTGGAGCCTCAGAGCTGATATGAGATATGTAGGAACAAATCTGGGTCATCCGCATGCAAGGCAAACAAACTACTTGCTGTGATATAGCTCAGGCCACAAACTTAATCTATAACAAAGTGACAGTTGAATCACTGAAAAGTACTTTCAAAACGTGAAATATTTATCCTTTGGCACCTCACAAAATGAAAGTTTGAATCTCCTGATCTGTTTTTTTTTTTTTAATTGACAGATAAAGAAACTGGTCACCACCCATGTCTCTACAGCTGTTTCTGGCAGTTTGTAGATTAGATTTTAAACTTTCAGACTCCTACTAACTGAATGTTTTGGGTGTTTTGTGTTTTTATTTTTACTGTCCCATATAATTAAAACTCTTTTTCTGGTCCAAGATAAAAGTCTATGGCATAATATGGATGTTGTCCTATATATAGGAGGAAGGGAGGACATAAAGGAGTTCTGCCTGTAATCGAGGAGGCAACTCAGTGTTTACGACCCTCTGTCTAACATAGCTTGCTTCTTTCTCTAAGGGAGAAGATTCTGGCAAAAATAAACTCCATTGACCTTGAGAAAGAAAGAAAAGAGAAAATATACAGAACAAGTCCCTTCTTGAGTACAGCCTTTCCTTCCCATGTGGTTCAAGCATATTGTCCGGTTATGTTAATTGAAGCTACTAGTCAATTTTAATATGTGAATATTAACTTGGATGAATTTTGAGTTTTACTGTTTACTTGAAAGTTTATATATATAATAGTTCTCTATGTTATACCTTCTTTTAGGACCTGAAGCATATGACCAGTCAGACCACCATAGCAGCAACTGTGACCTACGAACTTATACTACAGGGCCTAATCATCGAACATTTCCAAGCAAAATAACATGCCCACGCTCTTCTCTCCTATCTTCTCACTTCTTTTCTCTTCTTTTTTTCTCTTTTTCTTTCTCTGTTCCTAGTTAATCTTATTTTCTCTTTTCTTCTTTTCTGCCCCTTCCATATACCTCCCTCTTTCCACCTTCTAGGAATCTGACTACCCTATTCACCCCTCAATCCCATCCAAATTTTCCTTCTTATTAATAAGAAGGTATAACCTAGAGAAGAAGGGTATGTTAAAGTATTTTATCGAAATGATTTCATACTGCAACCTGGATATGGTATCTCGTGTAGCTTAGCTCCGAGGTGTCATCTTAGGTTGTCCATCCTTTATATCCAACAAAGCCTGTGGACTGAAAAGCTGAGAGGTTATTTTAAATATAGTAAGCTTAAAGTATTAACACCTATTATTTTGAAGTGTTTCCCTTGGGTTCAGTCATTTCCCATGTGTTCTTTACCTGTAATCTTGCATAGGATCCCTAAGAGATTATTAGGGGCCTTTGTAGTAACAGGCTGATTACTTACCTGTTCTCTCTATGCTGTTGTTTCTGCTGTTGCTGATTTCTTTTTTTTCTTTTTTTTCTTTTTTTTTTTTTTTGGTTTTCAGGCCACACCCGTTTGATGCTCAAGAGTTACTCCTGGCAAAACGCTCAGAATCACCCCTGACTTGGGGGGACCATATGGGGTGCCGGGGGATTGAACTGTGGTTCTTCCTTGGCTAGTACTTGCAAAGAAAGCACCTTACCTCTAGCGCCTCTTCACCGGACCCTGTTGCTGATTTCTTTAAGGCATAATGTGCGGTCGTGAGTATGTGTTGTTCCTCTTTCATGTGTTTTGGGCACTACTCCCCAGAATTCGTGTAATGTTACAGTGTTTGGAATTTCTACCCTGTTTACTCTTGTTGTTTGATCTTTGAATATTAGTTGTATATATGGTGTAGTTTCTAGGTGTTTCAGAATAGTGCTACCATTCTGTGTTTATCTTTCATCTTCTGGCTTACTTTGTTTAACCCCCGCTGACTCAAGCTGTGTGGCCCTCCCTACCAACCCTTCCTAACATGGACTATTGCTGGATACTGGACTTAGCCCTAAAAGGTCTCCCAATGCAAGAACTCTACCCAAGACTCCCCCTGCCACAAATCTTTTTACCAATCTCAAGAAGGACAGGGTATGCAATGAAAAGGCATCTGGAAACTCACACCCCACAAGAGAATCTCAAAAGACAATGGGGAAGCCTATATTTCCATCATAAGTATAGGACCAGTATAATACTACCTCTTTATTTCTTATTCCAGTTCTTAATTTATTTTTGCTTCAGTTTTTTAAATCATTTTTCTTTATCCACATGTGAGCAAATATATATTTATCTATATTCTTATCTTTTTTGGGTGTGTGACTTGTCTCTCTGATTCTCTTTTTCCTCCCCCAAATACACCAGCAATATAATGAAGCACCATTCCTTCCTGCAAAGGCACACTAAAAAAGGAGGGAAATCACACGTATATAACCAAGCTCTTATCTACTAGAGATAAGAACTCATACTTATTTTCAATACAGGGAAAGCGCCCACCTTGAAAATATATCATGTGGACCTATCTTAGACCCCAGGAGATTAGACACCGACATTTCAGCCTTGAACCCTGAATCCCAGCCATAGAAATGATACAGTTCTGCACAACAGATACAGGAACCAAATCCCACCCGGGACATCCTGAATACTGCTCAAACACCAACATGTGCCAGCTCTAATATGATATCCTGACAACAAGGAAAGTTGGAACAAGATCAGGGTATCCTACCTCACCAAATAACGATAAGATAAAATCAGAAGACTGGTCACACTTTGGGCTGTGCAAAAGCCATGAACGCGATCTACAGAAGACTGGCGGATAGAACCATGGCTGGGCAGTATGTAACCTGGGACCAGCAAGAAAGACCTAGACTAGGGTTTGTCCTACGACCTGCACAACAACCATGATCTCTAATTCCAGAGACCTAACTGAGACAATTGCAACTGAATGGGTCTTCAGGAAACATAACAAAAGACAATATCCCAGGCTCCACCCGAGGTTCAACCAAGACCCAAGACCACCAACTGCAGAAGACAGATTAAAAGGACACTGAGGAAACAGAACTTTTGAAATCAAGAAGAAAGACTTCATCGTAAGCTCTACTCCTTGATCTGTGCAGAGTCTGAGATCTCTAGATATAAAGGTCTGATTTTAACACCCAGATCAGACCAGAAATCTTCCATACAACACGAAAAAAACCAAGGAGAGAGTAAATGAACTTGAAAGGAGTCTATAAATAACCTCATGACAATATATTCTAAGGAGGGAGATTCCCTTCTCAAATGACCCCAATTTTTACTGTACCTATGCAGAAGGGAAAAAAAAAGGGAGGAACAGAGAGATAATATGGAGGTATGGCATTTGCCTTTCACGCAGAAGTTTATTGGTTTGAATACTGCTTTCCATTTGGTCCCCTGGCATGCCAGGAGCAATTTCTGAACATGGAGCCAGGAATAACCCCCTGAACACTGCCGGGTGGGACCCAAAAAACAAAAAAAATAAATAAAGAGAGAGAGAGAAGCACAAAATAATCTTGTTTTTCCTTTCTTTTTTTTTATTTCACTTTATTACTACTTTATCTTTCTCTTATCTAGTTTTAGTCGACTTCCTTATCTTGGTGTAGATATTTAAGTAATTGTTCACTTTTTTATTCATATATTTACTTTTTCTGTCATCTTTTCTCTTCTTCCTTTTTGCACTCTGTCATGTTTTTTATCTCAAGACCATGTCAATTATGTGGTGCATATCTTTATTGCTGCAGTGCTCACTGGATATCTTATTTGATACGTCTTTGTGAAATGTTGTGGTGACTCACCTTTTTTCCCTTTTGTCTCTCAAACCAAGATGAGAGCCTCTAGAAGGACTCTGCCCATTGTTGGCGTAGTTAATTTCCCCCCCATACTATTACCTTACTCTTCTCCAAACAAAACCACATAACTCGAACTATCTAGTCCCGCTTCCCAATTAGAGGGAAATATAATGGAGGCACCAAGACCAAACAGCTATAAGATCACTAAATAGTAAACTAGACACAGAGGGGATCACTCAATCTAGAAGCCCCTGGGGAGAGGGTGGAGGCAAGGGGAGGCAAGGGGGAAATGGAGGTGGAGGGAGGACAACTCAGTGATGGGAATTCCCCCGATTCAATGTTTGCATGTACCTGGAACATTACTGTGAACGATATGTTAACCACTATGATTAAAATAAAAATTACATTAAAGAAAAGAAAGAACAAACCTGTTTCTTTGATGAATTTTGCTAATTTTCAGGCTTGATTGGAATTTCTTTTGTTTATGAAGAAAAATAACATTGGTAGATTGAAAGATGGTGCAATTTAATTAAATTTTCAAAGTTCATTAGTTATCACTAAAGAATGATTCTTAAAACAGAGGATTCAGAAGATAATCTGGAGACCTCAAAATATGTGCATTGAACTGAATTGGCTTTTATGGACAGGGAGTTTGAGTATATATTGTGAATTCTTTTTTGCTCATGTGTATTTTTCAAAAATACATTATGTAATACTTTTATAAAAATGTATCTTCTATTAGATCATATTAGAAACTATTGCTCCCATATATGGAGAGAAAAACTGAAGTGGTCATAGCCGAATTGACTTTTCCACTGTATCTCATAGAGATAGAAATGAAATGGAATTTTAAATGGGGTCCCTGTAGGTCCCATTCTATTTTTTAGTCCACTGACTCTGCTGTCTTCTTTCATAATAGTGCTGGATCCTGAGAGCATCTCTCGAAGACACCTCTGAGGTTAATGCCTTAGAAAAACCCATCAAACATAATGACTTTGATAGAGATCATTTCACATTATTTTTACCAATCTATTTTTCTTGGTTCATGCTCTCAAAAATGTCTAACTTTCCAATGACACTGTTCACACTGATTCTAGCTTTTACAACATTGGCAAAGCTTTAAACTGATAATCTATGAGGCAAAAAGAAAATGACAGGAGAATTCAATTCTCCAGAATCGATAGTGATTGTAATATATCTTCATATTAAAAGTCATCAGTATTGCATTATCTAGATACCACCATGGCAGCTAAAAGGGTAATCCTGAAGCTTCATGAGGTCTTTGAATAAATATCCTACTTTACAATTTATTATATCCTAATTTATCTTCAGACTATTCTTTGTAGTTTTTGAGGTTGCCAAAATACTGACTCCAAAGACCTAAAGGGTGAATTTCATGGAAATATGGGTAGTATAAAAAATAGAATTTTAAAAATAGGGCATTCTGGTGATATAATTATTCTGATCATATCATAGACAGAACATTAAAAAATTCAAGTTCATTAACAACTGGTGGTCTGTTTCTAAGGGTTTTAAGTTTCATGCATAATAAAACCATTTATCTAGTTTATTCAATAACTTTCTTGGGAGGAGTATGAGGAAATTATATGATAATCTAGAAGGAATAATATAGAAGTGTCAGTGGCTTACTTCTCACCATTTTTGTTGGTTTATTAGAAATATAAAATATAGGTTTCAACTTTTTCCAGTTTGTTTTCTATGAATCACAATGTATATCTAATCTATGCAGTAAATGGTCCATCCTTGAAACTAGATTAGAGTAAAAAAAATTTTTTTGTGGTTTTTGGGTCACACCCGGCAGTGCTCAGGGGTTATTCCTGGCTCCATGTTCAGAAATTGCTCCTGGCAGGCACGGGGGACCATATGGGGCACCGGGATTCAAACCAATGACCTTTTTGCATGAAAGGCAAACGCCTTACCTCCATGCTATCTCCTGGGCCCCTAGATTAGAGTAAAATTAGTGCAGCTATACCTAAAATATCCACTTGTCATAAAGATACTAATAAACAGACTAATATTGAAGGAATCTATCAAAAATGTGCTGACTATTTTACATGCAAAGAATGAAAATGGGGGCCTGAGTGATAATATAGAGATGGTAGGGAATTTACCTTGAATGAAACTGATTAGGGTTTGATCCTCAGCATCCCAAGATCACCAGACTGATTTCTGAAAACAGACAGGAGTAACTCCTGAACACTGCTGGGTATAGCCCAAAACAGCAAAACATTGAAGTGAACTCCAGCATGAAACTGTGTACAAAAATTAATTAGAAATGAACCACAGACCTAAATATAATAGTCATATTTTTAAACTTTTAAAACAGGAGTAAGTTTAGAGTTAAACAAAGTCTCCTTAAATATAGCATATTACTAAAACAGAGTGAAGAGAATTTTATCAAAATTAAAATCTTTGTTCTTCAAAAACAAAGTGATACAGGGGTCAGAGAAACAATACAGATTTAAGATACTTGCTTTAAATTCAGATAATCCAAAGGTTTCCTTCTCCAGCACCACAAATGGTTCCCCAAAGCTCTCCAGGAGTGACTTTTGAGTGTTTCCCAGTGTTGTAAGAAGAGGGGAGGGAATGGAAGGGAAAAGCAAAGAGGGGAAGGAAGGAAGGAAGGAAGGAAGGAAGGAAGGAAGGAAGGAAGGAAGGAAGGAAGGAAGG
>PVKC010007509.1:0-29379 GCA_004027635.1 Crocidura indochinensis
ATATGTAATCAAAATGTTTAAATAAAAATAAAGAGAAAAAAGCAGCAAATTTAAATTTTCTCATTGTTTTGAACCTGAGTTTCAATGTCAGGTGTTTTTATGACCACATTTTATGGAAAGGTCTGAGGGGAGAAACTTGTCTTTTTTCTTGCAACTTCTTTTAGTTTCTGATGCTCTTATTTTTCACCTTATATTTTATTCTGAATTATGATAACATAGGTTAATCTGTCCTTCAGCCTCAGAAACTTTTTCTCAGTGTATCAAATATTCTCTTTTGTCCTCTTTTAAAAATACAAAATATATATTTTAGACTCTTCTAATATGCAAAGTGACCATATTGCTAGAATATTAACTAATTATAAAAATAAAATATTATTTTATTAATAAATATTACTTATTATTATTAATAGAATAAATATTATTTCTCTCTGAAGGTAGATTAACAAGTTATGAAGTGGACCATGTTCGTGGATGTTATGATACAAGTTACATCAAATATGCAGATCCCTTTTGCTTCCAAATTACAAATCAAAGTTTAGTTCCATTCACAAAATAACAAACTTTAAAAACTCTACATCTATCAGAAATGATTCTCTAGAATTGTCCATATTTCTTCCAAATATTTTGAACCTATTTATATTTGTACTAGCAATATGTAAGTCTTTCTTTTTCACCACATTTATACAAACACTGTTTTTGGTTATTGTTGTTGCTCTTTGTTGTTTGTTCTTTGTGTTCGGTCTCAGTGGTGTGAGATAACTCATAGTTATTTTTATTTGCACTTCTTTGATGATATATATGATCAGATGATTTTTAATGTATATATTAGACACCTGAAGGAAATTTCTCTTCATCTTTTCTCCCATTATTTAATATGGTGGTTGTTCTTTTCTTGCTAAGTTTTACAAGAACTTTTTTTTTTTTGGTTTTGGTTTTTGGGCCACACCCCGTGACACTCAGGGTTTACTCATTGCTATGTGCTCAAAAATTGCTCCTGGCTCTGAGGACATTATGAGATGCCAGAGAATGAAACCATGTTCTGTCCTGGGTCAGTTGCATGCAAGGCAAATGCCCTACCACTGCACTATAGTTCCGGCCCCTACAAGGTTTTTTTTTTTATTTTTATTTTGTAATGTTTTGGATATTAATCCTTTGTCATTAAAGTGTATCCAAATATTTTCTCCCAGTCTGCAGTTTGTTTATTGATTGTTGTTATTATTTCTTTTGAGGATCAAAAATAAGTTTATTTGATATAATCTCATTTGTTAATTTTAGCTTGCATCTGTTTGGCCAATGATATTGAATTATTGAAGATGTCTCTAGATTCAATGTCATGAAGGGTTATGCCTATGTTTTGCTGGATACAATTTAGAGATCTGGTCTAACATTGAAGTTTCTAATAAATTTTGACTTCACTTTAAAGCATGCATGAGATAGGGATCAGTTTGGTTTTGTTTTAGATGCAACTACCAGTTTTCACAATACCATTTGTTAAAGAGGCTTTCCTTGATCCAATTCATACTCACTTAATCAGAGAAGCTATTTACCTTAAGATCTATGACTGGTTTCTCAATTTTATTTCACTGGTCTGAGTACCATACTATCTTATTTAAAATAACTTTACTCTATAATTTAACATTGAGAAAATAAAGATCTTCATTTTCCTCAGATATTTTTCATTATTTATTATTAGTCCATATGAATATCAGCAGCATTTGATTTTTTAAATGGCATGGGTATTTTTATAGAAACAGCTTTGAATCTGTATATAGCATTTTGTGTAGGATTGTCATTTTGACAATATAATTCTTCTGTTTCATGAAGGAGGGATGTATTTTCATTTCCTTTTATCTTCTAGTTTCTTTCAGTAGTGATTCATTGTTTTCTGATATAAATCTTTCACATTAAAAACATCTGTTCTATTTCCTTGTTTGTGTATAGGAATACATGCTGACTTTGTAGTCTTCCACATTACTGTAGAAGCAGGCAGTCTAGAGGACCTTGTGGGGTTCAAACAATGTTAACATAAAAGCCCATCAGTAATATTATTTCAAATAATAATGACTAAAATAAAAATTTTAAATAATGAAACATCTTAATAACTTTTAGTAGTATGTATTATTTAGTACATTCCTCCTTTATTTTGTATACCAAATAATTTACATATATTTATTAATGCCTATATATATATTTCTTAGAAAATACATGTTCAATTAATCAAATAATTTAGTCAGCTATTTGGGATTTTTGAACCTCTTTCAGGACCTGTGAAAAAACTGAGTGAATTTTATTTTTTATTCTTTTATTATTTACTGAAATTCATTTGTTTGCTAATAATTCAACTCTCCCTGTAGGAGTATGTATTTTAAAAAACAGCAGTTAATAATGTTTCAAAGAAGTGATAGCTCAATATTGGGAATAATAATAATACTCAGTGTTCCAATGAGCATAGCAAGAAAAACATGGAAAATATTTTCCTAGTCAAGGAAAGAATGTGAAAGAAAGTTCACTCTAAATTATTTCAATAATTGTGCAATCAAAGGAATAAAATAATGAATTTTACATTATATAGTATAATCTGATATCACAGGAATACCAAACTATTAAATAAACCAATGCAAGTAATCAATTATCTATGTGAAAACCTATGGTTAACAAGTAGAAGTGCCATTGTGATCTCTTACAGTCATAAGAAAGAAATAGATTCTGCACATAAAAGACTTTGTTATGATTATATACAAATAAACCCCAGAAACAAGAGTGAAAGGAAACATAATTGGTTTATGGGGCCGGAGCAGTGGCCCAACGGTAGGGAGTTTGCTTTGCAAGTGCTGTCCTAGGACGGACTGCTGTTCCATCCCCGCCTCCCCCCGCATACCATATGGCCCCCCAAGACAGAGGAATTTCTGAGCGCAGAGCCAAAAGTACCCCTGAGCGTCACCGGTGTGGCCCCAAAACCAAAAACAAGCAAACAAAAACATAATTGGTTTATATCAATATCTTTCAAAATTAGAGGTGAATGTCCTGCGAAATAGTGGGTAGATAATTTGCCTTGCAGTGGCCAGCCTAGGTTTTATCCCCAGCATCATACATAGTTTCCTGAGTCTGACAGCAATAAGCCCTGCACTACCAGGTATGATACCCAACATAAAATGAAACTAAAACAAAAGAGGTGGTGAACTAGAGGATTTCCCTACTGCTAATTTGATGTTTCCCTCTTCAATGTTTGCTTCAATTTTTTTTTCTTCCATTCAGATCACTGCATTTGAGTGAGAATTGCAAACAGATTTTATTTGTTTGTTTGTGTTTTGTTTTAGGATCACACCCGGCAGTGCTCAGTTGTTGTTCCTGGCTCTGCACTCTGTGACTCCTGGAAGGTACAGGGGACCATACAGGATGCCGGAATTCAAATTACTGTCCATCCTGATTAGCAGTGTGCAAAACAAATGCCCTACCGTTATGCTATCTCTCGGACCCCAGAATTGCAAACAGATTTTAAAGATAACAAAACAATTCCTGAGACAGATTTATAAGTTAGAATGAAAAATTTGAGGCTCCTAAGTTTAATAGCCATAATAATTTTATCAAAAGTCAAGAGGTAGGAGGTGGAGCAATAGCACAACAGGTAGTGTTTGCCTTGTAGCAGCTGTCTGGGTTCAATCCCTAGCACCACATATGGTCTCTGAGCCTTATCAGGGGTGATCCTTGAGCCAGGAGTAAGACCTAAGCATTAGCAGATGTGACTTTTCAAAAAGTGAACAAAATGTCAAGAGGAAATTGTCACTTTTAAGAGAAATATGACACTTTTCTTCTGTTACAGATCCAGCACAAATAAATTTCATTTATGTAAACTTGAATGTGGGCAAGGTCAGATTGAGTTGGTTTGTATGATGATACCAATTATATAAGTATTCACCCTTCTAGTTGATCTTGATATTAACTATTATAACCAGGTTAAGCTGGATTGAAGTTTTGTCATCAGTGTGTTCCATGAGTTAACTTGAGTGTGTGGTTCTCCATAATTTAATTTTTGTCCAAAAATACAAGAAAATTTTGATTTCATCACTAATTTTGGTTGAATTTACACACAAAGATACAATGGAGAAGATATATTCATAACTGTCCTGCACAGACACAAAATACTTCAGGTAAAAGTTTGACAAAAATCTTTGTGTATTTTATACAATCAATTTGGCCAATCTTAAAGGAATCTTATAGGAACCAACTGAATTTTGTGCTGATAAAGCAACTAGTTGAAAAACAAAACACCAATTTATTTTCATTCATTTTCTGTAGATGTATTGTTACCTCATACACTTAAAGAAATTTTGATTTTGGAAATTAATTTCTTCTTTTTTGTTTTAGATCTAGAATAGATGCTTCATCTATACCAGTACTTCATAGTGTTTTAGAATTTTCAGGATATGTTTTAAACAGTGATTAAAGCAATAAAGTTTTATTATACTGTATCTATGGCATAACAAATATACCTTAGAAATATATTCTGTGTATTTGTGCATTGCATTTTTAATATTGTTATTTTCTTTCTTCTGCTTAATCTGTAGATGTTCTTTACATTTTGAGAAAAATTATTAATTATACTTTATGCTTTCTGAAATTATAAAGAACCAAAATGTATAGCAATTAATACAAAATATTGGCAGATCAATATTTCAACTATAATTCAAACCAGAATCAGTACTTTACATTTTTTCTTAAAATTAGGGTAAAGGAAATTGGAATAGAGAATGCTATCACTAAAGGAGCAACATAAAGAGAAAGACAGAAAAAGATGCAAGAAAGGAAAAAGATGATTTTAAATCTGTCCTCATTAAAAGTTCCAAGAGGAATGTTTGTTTTTAGGTCACATCCAAAGGTTTTCAGCGCTTACTCCTGGATCTACATTCAGAGGTCACTTCTGAACATGCTTAAATATCAAGACCTGGGTCAACTTTGTTCAAAGCATGAGCTGTACGATCAATTTGCCCAGTTAGCTTGCTGTTTGAAGACATCTATTTCTTCAAAGTATGTTCTACTTGCCTAAATATTCCCAAAATGATAGTCCTTGTAAAGTAAACATGTAGTATATCTACAAATACAAAAGTGATTATATTTCCCTACTAAGTGTCATGAATCCCAAACTACAACTGTTTGAAGCACTGTATTCAAAACATAATCTCAAGTGAACAAATTGTGTCCTAAAAAGAAAAGATGCAATAATGGGAAATGAAACAAAAATTTTGCAGAGAGTATATGAATCTTCAACATTCAGTGCAAGCAATGGTAATTTAAAACAGCGAACACAAAAGAAAAAAGGCTCAGATATGAACTAATGAAGATTACTTTAAAATAGCAACAAAAAGGCATTAATTTTGGGAGATATTCTAAAATTTTTTATTTACCAAAATCAAGTATTCTGAGAAAAGAAAAAATTATGTTCTTAAATAATGTTGAAGAAAGACATGAGCAAATAATTTCTATAGTTTAGTATGTAATACAAAGGTTTGGTTTTACAAGCTGTGCAGACTCTGTTACAACTACTCTGCTCTTTTAGCAATATATAAAGTATGAGTATGGCTGTGTACCAGTATAACTTCTTTTACAAAGAAAAACATAACAAAACAAAAATAATCAAATTTGGGGTTTTTATTCTGGTTTTTAGCTACACCTGGCTGTGTTCAAGGGTTACTTTTTACTCTGCTCTCAGAAAGCACTCCTGGCAAGCCTGGGGAACCATATGGGATGCTGGGGACTGAACCCAGGTCTGTCCCAGGTAGGCCACATGCAAGGCAAAAGCCCTACTGCTGTACTATCACTGCAGCCCAAACCATCAGTTTACGGGCTTTAATTATTACCTCCTGAACTAGAATGTTAAGGTAGATTTTATTTTTTGGCTCATACTCTGGCATTTTCTCTAATAACAGTGGATTAATTTTGTGCTTGATAAAATACTGTTTTTTTCTTTTATTATGAATATTGTGTTATTATAATCACCATATCACAACTACAGTTATATTTTTTCATTATCGAGCTTCATAAATATGGATAACTTTATATTTATACCATTGAATATTGCTATAATGAACCTCTAGAGTTTCCATCATTGACTGAATATACAGACATTAATAAAAGATTAATATTAAATTTATAGGGGCCCGGGAGATAGCATGGAGGTAAGGCGTTTGCCTTTCATGCAAAAGGTCATCGGTTCGAATCCCGGTGCCCCATATGGTTTCCCCCCACCCCCCGTGCCTGCCAGGAGCAATTTCTGAGCATGGAGCCAGGAGTAACCCCTAAGCACTGCTGGGTGTGACCCAAAAAAAAAAACAAAAAAAATTTATAGATAAGAGAGGTCACTCCTCTTCAGATTAGATACATTAGGCTAGTTATTTTATTGGGATGCAACAGTTGAAACTAGTAAGGAGCTAATCCTGGTTCTGAACTCAATGTTTATTCTTAGCAATATTCTGATTATATATAGAATGAAGATCAAACTAGGATTGGCTGAGTTCAAGCTAGACAGTTTAATATCTGTATTATTTCTCTGATCCTGAGCAACTAATACTTCTATTTGAAAGTTTTTGTAGTCTGATAGCAAATCTATGGTCTCATGTATGTGAATCATCCGCTCGAATGTACATCTCAAATTGAACAAAAAAAATATTGAGGGGAGCCCACACTTAGCAGTGTTGAGGGCTTACTCTTGGTCCTAAACTCAGGAGCTACTCCTGTTGGGAACTGTATGGAGTGCCAGGAAAAAAAATATTTGTTTCCACATGCAAGGCAAGCACCTTTGCCTGCTCTTCTATCACTCTAGTCCCAAGTTAAAAATATTTTTAAGATAAGAATTGAAGAAATAAAACATCTACTAGTATCTACTAGTATCAGACAAATATTTTGAAATTCAGTACCTTACATACTATATTCTTTAAATAAAGAATTTTAGAGAGAAAGATAAGTATATAGCAGAGAAGTAGCAGAGAAGTATGTGAATATGTTTTGTGAACATCTATTCTGCTTATGGCATGCCTATATTTTTGGTTTAGATGAGAGGCTGAGAATCTAAGAATAAGGGTATGACTAAGAGAAAAAAAAAAGTCCAAAAGAACTTTTGATATTTTCACCAGGCTGAGGATATAAAACTTAAAGTTCAAGGTTTTCACAATACCTAAGAGATCTAAAGCAAAATTCAAAAGTGAAGGAATATTTAGTAAACTGAAACCTACATTAAATTTCTCACTGAGTACTTGTTGAGTTATTTAATGGCATAGGAAGTAAAAAAGAAGATAGAAAGGCTCTGAAAACAATTATTTTCAAGATTTTTACAATGATAATTAGAGTTGAGTTTAGATTATATAAAACATATAATATCCAAGTTTTCAATGTAAGATTATATTTTAAGAATAAAAACATACATCAATACTTTCTAAACTTTCAAAAGGCATAAGCCTATACTCAATTGGACTCTAAAGTAAAACTGACTTTATTCAACTTTCTAAAGAAGACAGAGTGACTCTATGTAAAAAAAATAGTAATTCTAAACTAATATATTTTTTCTCTAAAGCACATTTTATGTATTTAAAATGTATCATCAGTCAAGTCCAAAGGAGACAAGAAAAAATTCACAAAATATTAGAAATATATAAACAATATATAAAATTTCATAAAGAAAATACAAATTAATAAATATAAAGTATAAAATTGGATTAAGTGTATATCCAATGACTAAAGATAATACATTAATGTATGAAGTTAATAACAAAAGACATACAGCAGAATAGTTATAATCTAAAATTAAGAACAATATAAAACAATTAAACATGAGATATGTAAGCATAAAATACATAAAACATTGTATCGGGACTGGAGCAATAGTGCAGTGGTAGGGTATTTGCCTTGCACATGGCTGATCAAAGACAGACGTAGGTTCAATCCCCGGCATCCCATATGGTCCCCAAAGCCAGGAACGATTCCTGAGAGTATAGCCAGGAGTAACACCTGAGCATCACCAGATGTGTTCCAACCCCTCAAATGAATCATATAAAATATAGTGAAATATTTAAGAAACATATAATTATAACTGATCATAACAGTAATTGAAGAAATAATAATGATGATTGTTTCAGAACTTAAAAAAGTATCAAGACAAATGACACTGAGGAAACAGAACTTTAACTACAAAGAAAGACTTCATCATAAGTCCCACTCCCGGACCTGTGCAGATACTGAGATCTCTAGATACAGAGGTCTGATTTTATCACCCAGGACAGAGCAGAAGTCTTCCAAACACCAGGAAAGCAACACCGGGAGAGTAAATGAACCTGAACGGAGTCTATAGTTAATCCCATGACAATATACTCCAAGGGTGGAGAAACCCAATATCTCTTAGGCCAAGTGAATTCCTTTTAGAATGACCCCAATATTTACTGTGCCAGTGCAGGAGGAAAAAGGGGCAAAAAGCACAAAACATTTTTTTATTTTTTATATATTTTTATCTTCATTTATTATTTTTTAATTTTTATTTACCTTTCTACTTTTTGTCGATTTCTTTGTTTTGGTGTGATTATTGAAGTTGTTGTCCCCATTTATATTTATTTCCTTTCCTTTTCTTTTATTTCTTTATGTGCTCTGCCATGTTTTTTATCTCAAGACCATGGCTTATTTTGTGGTGCTTATCATTATTGTTGGAGTGCTCACTGGATATTTGACACTTCTTTTGGAACTGTTGGGGTGTTTCACCTTCTTTTTCTCCTTCGTCTCTCAAACCGATGATGAGAGCCTCTAGAAGGATTCCGCCCATTTCGGCATATTAGACTTTTACCCCAGTTTATTACTTTCCTCTTCTTCAAACAAAACCACATAACTTAAACTATCTAGTCCTGCCTCCCAGTTAGAGGGGGAAATAAGAAAGGCACCAAGACCAAGCAGGTGCAAGACTACTAAGTAGTAAGCTAGTTACATAGGGAACCACATATTCTAGCAGCCCCGGGGGTGAAGGAGGAGGATATGGGAGGTAGGACGAAAACAGAGGTGTAGGGAGGACAAGTCGGTGATGGGAATCCCCCTGACTTTATGTAAATGTGTACCTAAAATATTATTGTCAACAATATGTAAGCCACTATGATCAAAATAAAAATTACATTATTAAAATAAAAAATAGGCAAAAATAGAGGAAACAAGACAGAATAGTTGAGTTAAAGTACTTTCTTTGTGTGTGCCCAGCCTGAGTTTTAACACCAATATCACATATAGTCCCCTTAATCGTTGTTTGAAGTTATTCTAGACAAATAGTCAGGAAAAATAATAACCCTAAGTACCACTGACAGTGGTCCAAAGATAAGTAAATAAATAAATAATTGATAAATAGGGCCAGAGACATAGCATGGAGGTAGAGCGTTTGCCTATCATGCAGAAGAACGGTGGTTCGAATCCCGGCATTCCACATGGTCCCTCGAGCTTGCCAGGAGTGATTTCTGAGCATAGAGCCAGTAGTAACTCCTGAGTTACTGCTGGGTGTGACCAAAAATAAATAAATAAATAAATAAATAAATAAATAAATAAATAAATAAATAAATATTAAAAATTGATAGACAGGGGCCCGGGAGATAGCATGGAGGGAAGGCGTTTGCCTTTCATGCAAAAGGTCATCGTTTCGAATCCCGGTGCCCCATATGGTCCCCCGTGCCTGCCAGGAGCAATTTCTGAGCATGGAGCCAGGAGTAACCCCTGAGCACTGCCGGGAGTGACCCAAAAACCAAAAAAAAAAAGAAAGAAAAAATTGATAGACAAATAAGAAAATCTAATTATACAAACAGAAAAATTAAAATATTAAAATTAGAAATTAATGTCATGTAAACACTATACAAGAGAGTTATAATTATGAATATAAAAGGTCAATTCTAAGAAATATTTTTAAGCTTCTTAATAAATATTCACCAAAAATATAGCTATCTAACTTAAATCAAAAATTTTATGGGGCCCGGGAGATAGCATGGAAGTAAGGTGTTTGCCTTTCATGCAAAAGGTCATCGGTTCGAATCCTGATGCCCCATATGGTCCCCCGTGCCTGCCAGGAGCAAATTCTGAGCATGGAGCCAGGAGTAACCCCTGAGCACTGCCAGGTGTGACCCAAAAACCAAAAAAAAAATTTTTAACAGAATTTTATAATAGAAAACTACAAAATAACAATGGAAGGCTTTAACTCACTGTACTTAATAATTGAGAAATCAGGAAGACACTAAATTAGTCAAGTCATAAAATATAAACTTATAGAATTGATATGACAGAACTCCTCTTCATACTACATTTTTCTTTTTGTAAATTTTGATCATACATTGGCCACGAGGTGTGTCCATTCAGTGTTTTGATATATACCAGTTGAGACTGAACTCATGACCTTACACATGTAAGGCATGTGCTTTATTATTCATACCTCATCCTCATATGCCTATCCTACCAATTTTTTAAGATTAAAGAATATATTACATGGTATATTTTTGTGGTTGTTTTGGGGACATGCTTACTCTGGGGGACACATATGGGATGCTGGATATTGAACCAACGTTGGCTGCATATAAGGCAAGTACCCTACCTGCTGCTGCTCTACTATATCTCTAGTCCTCTATGTTATGTTTTTAAACAATAGAATTTTACTAGAACTAAAATGGGTAATAAGAAAATACATAAATATTTGAACATAAAACAATATTTTTACAAGTTACCAATAGAAAATTATAAAAATTATGACAAGAATTATAAAATAAATATCATAGCAAAAAATAGAAAATTTAAACTGTGGGGTAATAAAAATACCACCTATTAAAATTTATTAGATAGGGAAAGAAACATAATTCAGTTGATAGTTGATAATGCCTTGCATGTTTGGGCCATGTGTCGTTCCCTGTAATATATGACATTAGAGACCCTGACGCACCAAAAATATGACATCCCCCCAAAAAAACAACCTGTTGATTTAGCAAAAAAATACTTCAAAGAGATTTTAAAGTCTTTAATAAATATGCAATTTTGAGGAGAAACAGCAGTTACTCCAAGTTATAAAGAAAATTAAAAATCAAGTCCAAGTATAATACAACTTATATATAGCAATAATGAATAATAAGCAGTAATAAATGTTAATGAAATAAAAACAATAGCACAGGAAAAAAGCAATTTACTTAGAAAAGATGAGTTGTAACCAAATTGTTAGTACAGTGGGTCAGAGCGGTTGTCTTACATGCAATATATCCTTAGGACCCTGAGCACAGAAGAGTAAGCCCAATATACTGCTGAATGTGGCCCAAAAATCAGGGGAGAAAAGCATGCTTCTCTATATCCTCTATATGAATAAATTCACTCAGCATAATACTCTCCAGGTTCTGCCATATAGTATCAAATTGCCTAATTTTTCTTGTGGCAGAAAATATTTCATGGTATATATGTACCCTGGTTTCTTTATCCAATCATCTCTTCTTGGACTCTTGTTTCCAGATTTTTGCTCTTTTGGGTAGTGTCAGCAGGAACAAAAAAGTACAAATGACTTTTTTTCAATTTTGTTTTTGGCCCCTTGGGCATAAAGAAACACAATGACGGAATAAAAATCCCAAAGACAGTGAAAACAAAGAACATGAGAACAGGTACTCAATAAGCATCATGGCAGGGTGCTTGGACAGAGATAAAGTAATGGTTGGTAGATGAAAGTATTCAACCAGGAGGATGAATGGATGTGAAATGTGGTTGAAAATAAAGTGGTATGAAACCCTATTCAAGGCAGTACTGTAAACCATAGTGCAAGAACTGAAAAGGGGGAAAAATAGTACCTCTTGTAGAAGCAGGCAGATGGGTGTGTGGGAAGCAAAGAGGGATGAAGGAAACAGATACTGGTGAAGAGATTGGTGTTGAAACATTGTATGCAAAAAAAAATCCAATCCTGAATAACTTTGTAGTTTTACACTGACTAAAAAATATTAATTTTATTTGTTTTCATTTTAATTGCTTTGTCTAAGCACCATGGTAACAAATTTGTTCATTGTTGGGTTTAACCATACAATGTACACCATCCTTCAACCGTGCACTATTCCTGTCACCATCACCAATGTCTCCCATTTCCATCTTCTCCCAGACCCACTCCTTCCTAGCTCAAAGGCAGGTATATTGATTCTCGTTCATTCTCTCCCGACCCTTTCCCTTTTGACTCTGGTTTGCCCTATTGTTAGTGGAGGGGTGCCTTGGCTGTTTCTTCCATTTCAATGGAATTTCCATTTCAATTCCTTTTCAAATAATCCAGAGATATCAGCTCCATCTATCAGGTCCCAGTAGACCCTACTCTAAGTACATTCACTGCTCCTTGTGGTGAGCTTTCTATACTTGCTGAACCTTCTGATAATAGTCTCTATAAATTCTGGGTATTATTACCATACTATCTTTTGTTTTATTTTTATATCCCACAAATAAGTAAGATTATTCTATGTCTATTCCTCTACCCCTAAACCATTTCACTCTGCATAATAGTCTCCATGTATAGCCAAATTTCATGAAGATATGAAATGAAAATTAAGACATTTTTCCTAACAGCTGCATAGTACTTCCTTGTGTAGATGCACCACTGTTTCTTTAGCCACTCATTTATTGTTGGCATCTATGTTCAGTAAAGCACTATTTACAATAGCCAGATCTGAAAATACATACATATTAAGGTTTTCTTTGATATAAACTATATTTTGAATCCTTGGGGGAAAAGCATGAATTTTGATATTTCCATGTTAAAGAAAAAGAATAAGACAAAAATTATCAATATAAAAGTAAAAGAACCTAGGGCCAGAGCAGTGGTGCAATGATGGTGCAGAGCAGTGGTGTTTGCCTTGCAAGCAGCTGACCTAGGACTGTGGTTGGATCCCCAAACCAGGGGCGATTTTTGAGTAAACCCTGAGCGTCAACAGATGTGGCCAAAAAGCTAAAAATAAATAAATAAATAAATAAATCTATAGATGTTTTACCATTAAATTTTTCTAGATATGTAATATAGAAGGTTAAGAGACTATATAAGTAAAGGGCATTTGCCATAATATGCCAATCTAGTTTGGCCATATCTCCAGAACCATGTGCTACCTGATTACTTTTCTGAGATGAGAGCATGAACATTCTCAACTCTGGGTGTAGCCCCCCCCAAAAAAGTGAATAAATATATTTTTAAAATTACATCAAAGGACAGGACCAGAGCAGTGGCACAGCGGTAGGACATTTGCCTTGCATGCACTGACTTAGGATGAACTGCGGTTAGATCCTCTGATATCCCCATGTGGTCCCGGAAGCCAGGAAAGATTTTTGAGCATATAGCCTCAGCATCACTGGGTTGGCTCAAAGAGAAAAAAAAAGAAAAAGAAAAATTACATCAAGAAATAAATCCAAAAAAAAAAAAATTGGGGGCCGGGCGGTGGCGCTGAAGGTAAGGTGCCTGCCTTGACTGCGCTAGCCTAGGAAGGACCTCGGTTCGATCCCCCGGTTTCCCATATGGTTCCCCAAGCCAGGAGCGACTTCTGAGTGCATAGCCAGGAGTAACCCCTGAGCAACACTGGGTGTGGCCCAAAAACCAAGAAAAAAAAAAAGAAAGAATGGTCTCTTTGTAACTACTTTTAGGCACAAGTTATCAAGTTGGATACAATGTATTAAAATTTTATCACATAAATAATACTGAATTTGTCTGTTATTGGGAATATTAATAAATGCAAAAATGACAAAATTCAATAGCTAGACTTAACTAAGTATTCAGAAATTAAAAATTAGAAGTGAATATCCCAATCAAGATTTAAAATTTGATTAAGCTTATTCTAAATTTTAAATGTAATTATAAAGTAATAAAATAGCTCAAGATTGAGAATGAGGTAAAAGTGGCCTCAGGGACTAATTTGTTTAATAATAGTTAAAAATATTGAAAGAGGACCTCACTGTACAAAAACCAAGTGAAGTCAATTTCTTCTTAGTTTTTGCAAATCAGGTGAAATGACAGGAGAATTAGGACCTATATTAAACAGAGAGAATACTGTATCAATTATAGAACAGAGCTCTCCTGATCAGCAGTGTTGTTTTCTAAGTCAGCAATCTTCTGACTCTCTGCTTGCTCTTTAACCCCATATGTTAGGTTAACCTCCATGCTGACATCCTTGGGCCTTTTTTAGATTTTAAAGCAGGTTTCCCACTGCTTTTTGTGACACGTAACAGCCTACCCTACATGCCTGACCAATAACCTTCCTTCACATCAGCCTACCCTACATGCCTGACCAATAACCTTCCTTCACATCTGAGAACTACAGAAAGGCTAACTAAAAAACTCACTCTCAGTACAGCAAACAACCAGAACGTGCATAGAATCCCAACAAGACTGATGAATGCAAATAATAATGCAAAAGCACTAACCATTTCTCTACACTCTCAGTAGGTGACTCCAAGATTGAAGAGGGTCCCAGTTAAAATAGGTATATAGAAAAAACTCAAAGACACATCATAATCAGAATGACAAAAAGTCAGAAATAGAGATGGGATACCAAAATCAACAAGATCTAAAAGGAACTTAGCAAAAAATGCTATAAGATCTTTGAAGTGATTTTACAAGTCAGAAGAAAATGAGATAAAATTAAAACATTGAATGAAATGAACATGCCATTAAGAATACTCTATCCAGATAGAGTATGATTAAGATGGGAAGAAATAATATAAAGCTTCATGAAATGCAACAACTTAGGGAATTTATAACCTTGAAACTAATTATGCAAGAAAACAAGAATCTTCATTAAAAGAATACAGACTTCTGAGCACTTTGTCATTGTACGTCATTGTATGGCATCCACTCATTACACATAGTTTCTCTCTAGAAGATTAAAGAAGGTTACTATTATTAGTTTGCTAAGGAATTCTGTGTTTTCTCAATAAATTAATATTTCATTTTTGTTGATTGTTCTGTTTATTCAGGTGATTTTGTAACTACAGATTTTTATATCTTTATTTAAACACCTTGATTACAAACATGATTGTAGTTGATTTTCAGTCATATAAAGAACACCCACCTTCACCAGTGCAACATTTCAACATCACCAATGCCCCAAGTCTCCCTCCTACCCACCACCCCTGCCTGTATTTGAGTCAGGATTTCTACTTACCTCATTCATTGACATTGTTAAGATAGTTGTCAGTGTAGCTATTTCTCTAACTGCACTCACCACTCTTTGTGGTAAGCTTCATATTGTAAGCTGGACCTTCTAGTCCTCATCTTCTATAGAGATTTTTTTTATCAGAAACTGCAGATACTTAAGTATCATATTTGCATAAAGTATGCTCCTATTTTAGGATAAAACAGGCTCATAATTTTATACATCTATTCAGGTTTTCTCTTAAAATTTTCTTAATTTTCTTTTATTCACTCTTACTAAATTATTGGATTTATCTATTTTATCATTATAAAATGAATTATAATATAATTATTCACACTGCTAATTTTTTTAATTTACATGCCCACAAAAAAGAAATGCACAATTTCTGAAAAAATGTTTAACATCGTTTTCATTCAACTTTGTGGGAGTTTGTCACTATTTCTAAAATAATAAGAAAAAAATCTCTAATATATCAGATATAAAAATGCACTAAGGGAACAATAAGTGACCAAAATAATTGAAACGGAAAGATTTTTTTTTATAAAGAACTGGGCTTACATATGGGAAGGGCTATCTGTGAGGGAATTTTTGAGACATTGGCATAGGGAAGCAAGCTCTGTGGTGATGGGTCTGATGTTGGAACAATTTACTTGTGAAAATATAATTAAAAGTACAGTAAACCCGTGTATTTAAATCAAAAACAGAACAAAAATATTAAAGTATCCCATACATAATAGAATTTTTATACTAAGTCTACAGAGACAGAACGATACTTTAGGAGCTTCTGGTATGTGATTGGTCCTGGTTAGATCCTTGGCACTTCATATGGCCCTCTAGCATACCCAGAAGTAATCTTAACCACAGGCGCAGGAGTGAGCTTTGAATACCACTGTCAACCAAAATCAAATAAATAAATAAATAAATAAATAAATTTATACAGCTGCATACTTTGTAACTGTGGGCTTATTTTATATAAAAAGTTAATTATTGTCCTATTTCAACCTATTGTTTCTTAGGGTTCACAACTTGAATCATACACAATCCTCACACATCTGCCATTTGTGCAAATGTGATTCAGAATTTTTATAACCAGGCAGTAAAAAATACTTTCCAAGTAAGTTTGGTACACTGCATTTGTTACTTAATACATTTTGTTGTCTATTTGTGGGCATACTCAACTATGTACAGGTCTTACTTCTTGCTCTGTGCTCAGGGATCACTGCTGGCAGGGCTTAGGGAACTAAAAGGAGTGCTGTGAATCAAAACCAGTTTAGCTATGTATATTGTAAATGTCTGACTTGCTGTACTCTTTCTTCACCCCTTTCTCTTTTCTTTTTATTGCATTTTAATAGAGCTTTAGCCCTAGATAAGACATAGAAAAAAATTCCCAAAATTTTCTTCCAACTAATTACACCACTAGGTTAAGATCATCTGAGAGTGAAAATAAATTATATCTCTATATAAAAGTTTTCTTTTGTGAAGTAATCTTCTTTTTCAGAAATTCCAGATGGGGCCTTTTCCTAGCAACTCAAGTCTACAAGTGATTATTTCTGCCATGAAGTATATGGTATAAATAAAGGTTAAGAGATCATAAAAATTAGACCATATGTCCAAACATACTGCATGCGCTTTGGCAGGGAGAATATAAGTGTTAAGACAGATCATATTCTGCTTGCCAGGGATTATATATCTATATATGTATATATGAACAAAATAGCTCTTATCATTTGAATTGGGCAGCTTGACAGCAGTTCCTCTGAACATTGTAAAAACAAATTTGGCCAATACATAAAAAAATACCTTCCTATTCCTCAAAAATACCTACACCTATCACTTTATTCTTAATGGCCAGAGATAAATCTTAAAATCTTGTAGATAAGAAACTAATATGTATTCGCAAAAAAATAGTATTCTAAAATGTCTCAAAAATGCATTTAACTTTCCTTTTCTTTGACTATGATTAAAAAAACTGTCTAAAATAAGCCTTGGTCACTGTTGCATTATCTAACAGTATTATCATATCTAAAATTATGCTTCCATAGTGATTATTTTTAACTCATGACCAACCAATACCATTGCTTGTGACATCCTTTAGAACACCCTAAAGTAGAGTACCCCAAATAGCAGATCACTGGGATAACACAGAATTTTTTAGTCTGTTCCTTACAAAATAATTCAAGAACTTAGTGGTGGGACTATAACTAAGATCATTTAGATTTCCTAATATTTTTAGTGAGAGAAGAGACAACATCAGTAAAAGTAGTCAAAAATTCAGATTTCTACTAGTAGAATGTTACCTGAACTCATAAGACCAGAGAAATACTTTGAAAATAGTTGAATATGCAGAGAAATTAATATCTTAACTTTATGATAGTATTTTTCAGAAGTAATTTAATATCTGTGTTATTCTTAAGGGGAAATTTGTATAATATCAGAGATTTGTCAAAGTAGTTTTGAAACTTCAACAGATTCATCTTGCAGACACTCAAATTTTAAAGCATATTGATAACTTAAAATGTTCTGTGTCTGTATTGACAATGCTAATTTAGACTTTTTATATGTAATATTGTAACTTTGAGGGGTAATGTCTTTATGGATGACTTGCTTTTGGAGAAAAGCCAAATAGTTCAAAGAAAATATCTTCAAAATTAAGAGTAAGATTTACTTTATTTAGAAAAAAAATTTATTGAAAAATCTTATAACCAATTTTTTAGCCTTCCATAAGAAGAGAGAGGGAAAAATGACATATCTAGAAAATATTTTCTTGAACTTGCCAGAAAAATAGATGAACAATATCAGCATTGTGGAGGAAGTAAGAAGGGAAAAGTACTTAATTAAAATCTCCATATTCTATCTTTCTATACTTGATCCATGATCCTAAAGGTTGGGGACACAAACCCTCATTTACAATTGGTGTTACCAACAAGCAAAAATAGCTAATTTCTGGAATTTCGGGGATACAATATACTTAAAATTCAAGTGTTAGTTTAAGGATTGTTGTATTGGTTACAGAGGAGAGGCTGCTGTTGTTGGGTTCAATGTTATTGAACACATTGCTGCTGCTGCTTCTACTAATATTTAAGAGTCACCCACAGAAATGTACTTGTGTGCACTATAACGATCTAGTTGTCATCATACTCGTCTCACTCTACAAGAACCTGAAGTTAATCAGATCTTTTTCAACATAAGTAGAAAAGAGGTTGGAAATTGGCCTCTAAAGCAGGTTCCAAATCAAAAGTTTGACTATTAAACATTTACATGTTTATCAGTTTTATAAAACATATGAGGGCCAGTGACTCTTGTTTACTCAAAATATGTAGTTGAGGACTGAGTCTAAGGTCCAACACCAACCTCCAAAACACCTTCATGGGTAGTGTGTCATTTTATTGGAATAATTTATTCAAAGTTTAGTTTTATGCTATGGAGACACCTTTGAAAATAAATTTTATTGTAATTTTAATGCAATGGCATATATGATAAGTTAAAATATCTTACATTGTTTATATGAGGGATATCATTACATATTAATTACAAATTCTACTGTAAATCTTCTGGCAGTTTTCATAATTTAGTTTATATAATAATATGTGTGTTCTTAGATACTCATGTGTCTATCTGGAGAGTACTGTAAATAAAAAGATTGCTAATTGGTCAGAAAACTAGTTCAATGGAAAGGACACTTGACTTGCATGTGACCAACCTGTATTAGATCCTCAGTACCACATATCGTTTACCCAAGCACCAGAAAGCCAGCAAGAATGATCTCTGTGCAAAGCCCTAAGTAAGCCCAGAGCACTGCCAGACAAGCAAAAAACAAAAAATAGTATATTTATACTTTTCTTATATTCACCAATTTCTATTTATATTGGATGTTTTAATTCAATAAGTCTTATGATGCTAGATTTAGTAAGCTTAGAAAATATCAACTCTTCCCCTACTTGAAAATGTTTACCACCTATAAACATCCTTCCATCAGTCTTCCTTTTTCCAAAGATATGGCTAAATAATACCTTAGGAGTAAGAAATTCATATTCTTTTACACTTTTGCATTACATATTGCCAAAAGAAAAAACTATTTCTTAGAATTTTATATTTGTGGGCAGATGATTTTATGGCAAGTAAAATAAACACAGTTGATAATTAATTCTCAATTTACAACTTGTAATATTTTAATATCTAATAAGGGAACTTACAATATGGAAGTCTTCTATATACAAAACATTTTAGGTTGTCCATCCTGGAACTTAAAGTAAGCACTAGGCATGTCAACATTTCCTAATTGTAAAGTTTGTTTAGTACATATTAACATAAATAGCTGATATTAACTGGACATAAGAAATTTCCAAAACTTAAACACTGCAAATTTTCTGAAGCATTTACCAATGAACATGTAGTCTTTTAGTATGTTCTGTTCTGTTCTGTTTTGTTTTGTTGTCTTTTGGGGTCACACTGTCTCTCAGGATTTACTCCTAGTTCTGCACTCAGAAATAATTCCTGTAGAATCAGGAGACCATATGGGATCAAACATAAGTCAGCTACATAAAAGGCACTGTGCTATTATTCTGACCCCCAAGTACATGTAATTTTACCTTGTTTCACTTTTCCCAAGACAAATATATAAATTTGATTATGCATTGATAGTAATATAACTAAATTCTCCATGATTGGTTCATAAATTAGAAGTCAAAATTTTTTTGTATAAGTTTTTATTTGTATCTTGCAGAAACCAGAGAAACAACATTTATTCAATAGAGCATAGAAGTAAGTAACAATTAAATTATACTTTTTGTGCCAGGGATTAAATCCAGAACCTCACACATGCTACTCAGCTTGTGCTCTACAACTGAGTTATATCCTTTGCCACATAAATCTCTTATAAAATTCTTCCCAAACGTTTGTTATAAAAGAATCACTAAGTACTTAGGAGAAGAGGAGTGTCTCACCAATGGACTTCACAACTATTCATTTCTTATTATGAATTGAAAAATATGACAGTAGAATCAAAGAGATACATAAGCATTTATCAAACTATTATTTAAAAAGTCAGAGCAGTCAAAGCACTACAATAGCTTTGCAAGTGAACAATTTATGATAGTTGAAGAAACAAAGCACAGTAAAGGTTAAAACACAGGTTTTGGTACTGCTGCTTTCTACAGCACAACCTCTGTTATTGTCAATAGTAACTTGATTAAGGCCTAATGTCTGTGAAGACTGAGACTGGGAGAAGATTACATAGAGAAAGATTGAAAGAATCACTTAGAAGCAGGCCCAGGGGGGAGGAGATATAGCATGGAAGTAAGGTGTTTGCCTTTCATGCAGAAGGTCATTGGTTCGAATCCCAACATCCTGTATGGTCCCCAGAGCCTTCCAGGAGCCATTTCTGAGCAGAGTCAGGAGTATCCCCTGAGCGCTTCCAGATGTGACCCAAAAAAACAAACAAACAAAAAATTAAAAACAAAACAAAAAAGCAGGCCCAGTAGCAAACTATTCATGATTCTCTCAGTCCAGTGAAAAAGAAGGACCTTTGTTCAAGAGTGGTGACAGAATAATAGGTGAATATGCGGTGTTCCACATTAGCTGGGGGAGAAAATAATGAGACATAAGCAGTCCTGACCACTGGTATTTAGAGGAACAAAGTTTGGCTCCATTGGGAAATTAATGTAACACAATTTTTCTACTTTAATAAATATTCTTTTTAAATTTTCAAGATTTGCCATTTTTTATATTTGCATCTATAATTTACTTGCTTTTTAAATTACTAAATGTATTTTTATTAATATATTTAAACACCTTGATTACATATATGATTGTAGTTGGGTTTAGGTCATGTAGAGAACACCCCCTTCACCAGTGCAACATTTCCATCAACAATGTTCCAAATATCCCTCTTCCCACCCCACCCCCACCTGTACTCTACTTCCCTCATTCATTCACTTTGTTATGATAGTTCTCAATGCAGTTATTTCTCAAACTGCACTCATCACTCTTTGTGTGAGCTTCATGTCTTGAGCTGGACCTTCCAGCCCTCCTCTGTTTTGTATGAGAATTATTGCGAAAATGTCTTTTATTTTTCTTAAAACCCATAGATGAGTAAGATTATTCTGCGCCTACTCTCTCCCTCTATATTATTTCACTCAGCACAGTAGATTCCATGTACATCCATGTATAGGAACATTTCATGACTTCATCTCTCCTGACAGCAGCATAATTTTCTATTGTGTGTATGTACCACAGTTTCTTTAGCCATTTATCTGTGAAGGGTATCTTGGTTGATTTCACAGTCTGACTATTGTAAGTAGTGCTGCAACGAATATAGGTGTGAGGAAGAGATTTTGTATTGTATTTTTTGTTCCTAGGGTATATCCCTAGGAGTGGTATAGCTGGATCATATGGGAGCTCAATTTCCAGTTTTTGGTGGACTCTCCGTATCACATTCCATAAAGGTTGGACTAGATGGCATTCCCACCAGTAGTGAATAAGTTTTTCTCCCCACATCCCCGCCAGCACTGCTTATTGCCATTCTTTGTGATGTGTGCCAATCTCTGTGGCGTGAGATAGTTCCTCATTGTTGTTTTGAATTGCATATCCCTGATAATTAGTGACGTGGAGCATTTTTTCATGTGCCTTTTTGCATTTGTATTTCTTCTTTTACAAAGTGTCTGTTCATTGCTTCTTCCCATTTTTTGATGGGATTAGCTGTTATTTTCTTGTAAAGTTCTGTCAGTGCCTTGTAGATTTTGGATATTAGCTCCTTATCTAATGGGTATTGGGTAAATACTCAGTGGGTGGCTCTTGAATTCTGGGCACTATTTCCTTTGAAGGGCAGAAGCTTCTCAGCTTAATATAGCACCATCAGTTTATCTCTGCTTCCACTTGTTTGGAGAGTGCTGTTTCCTCCTTAAAGATACCTTTAAACTCAATGTCATGGAGTAGTTTCCCTATGTGCTGTTCTATATACCTTATGGTATCAGATCTGATATCAAGGTCTTTAATCCATTTGGATTTTTCCTTAGTTGGGGGTCTGAGTTAGCTTTTTTGCAAGTGTTTAACCAGTTGTGCCAACGCCATATGTGAAGAGGCTTTCCTTGCTCCATTTAGAAATTCTTGTTTCTTTATCAAAAGTTAAGTGATTGTATATCTGGGGAGGATTCTCTGAGTACTCAAGCCTACTCCACTGATCTGTGGGTCTGCCTTTATTCCAAGACCATGTTGTTTTGATAACTATTGCTTTGTAATACAGTTCAAAATTGGGGAAAGTAATGCCTCCCATATTCCTTTTCCTAAGGAGTACTTTAGCTATTCAAGGGTGTTTATTGTTCCAAATACATTTCAAAAGTGTTTGATCCACTTCTTTGAAGAATGTGATGGGTATCTTTAGAGGTATTGCATGTCATCTGCAAACAGTGAGAGTTTGACTTCTTTCTTTCCTATCTAGATTCCCTTGATATCTTCTTCTTGCTTAATCATTATTGCAAGTACTTCCAGTTCTATGTTGAATAGAAATAGTGAAAGAGTACAGCCTTGTCTTGTACCAGAATTTATAAGAAAGGCTTTTAGTTTTTCTCCATTGAGAATAATATTTGGCATTGACTTGTGGTAGATGGCCTTAATCATATTGAGAAATGTTCCTTTCATTCCCATCTTGCTGAGAGTTTTATCAAGAATGAGTGTTGGAACTTATCAAATGCTTTCTCTACATCGATTTATATTATCATGTGATTTTTGTTTTTTTAGTTGTTGATGTTGTGTATTATATTGATAGGTTTTCGGATATCAAAACACCCTTGCATTCCTGGAATGAAACCTACTTGATCAGCAGACATACAATCACCTAATTTTTGATAAAAGAGCAAGAAATACTAAATGGAACCAGGAAAGCCTCTTCAACAAGTGGTGTTGGCACAACTGGTTAGCCACTTTCAAAAAAGCGAACTTAGACCCCCAGCTATCATCATGTACAAAGGTAAAATCCAAATGATTAAAGATCTTGATATCAGACCTGAAACCATAAGTTATATAGAAAAACATGTAGGTGAAACATTCCATGACATTGAGACTAAAGGCATCTTCAAGGAGGAAACTGCATTAAAAAAAAAAAGAAAAAAAGAAAGAAAAAAAACTTCAGGGGTGAGGTCTTCTTGTAATCAGGCCAAGGATTTTTTATTCTGTTTTCCCAATATTTTGCTGGGCCTATGCAAACAGCGGTGATTGCCACTCTCACACCATTATTACTATATTTTCTAAACATTTATCCTTAAGGAAAGAAATAAAAAAAAAAGCTTACTGAACTTAAAAAAGACTAACTGTAGTAGAACGCCTGTCTTGAATACAAGCAGGGGATGGGAAGGAGGGAGAGGGGAATTTGGGATGGGAATGTTGCACTAGTGAAAGGGGCTGTTCTGTTTATGACTGAAATCCAACTACAATCATGTTTGTAATGATGGTGCTTGAATAAAAAATTTATAAAAAAATAAAAAGAAAGATCAGTGAAAGTAAAAGTTGGTTCCTATAAACAAGATTAATAAACTGCTATCAAAACTCACAAAGACATGGAGAGAGAAAATCTTAATAAACCTGATTAGAAATGAAAAAAGGGGACATCACTATAGATAATGAAGTGATTCAAAGGATAACCAGAGACTTCTTTGAGAAATTTTATGCCAAAAAACATGAACACTTGAAAGAAATGGATAAATTCTTGGACTCTTATCATTGTCCATGATTAAATCAGGATTATCTAGCATATCTATCATCAATTACTACCGAAGAAATTAAAATGGTAATCAAAACTCTTCCCAAAAACAAAAGCCCAGGCCCTCATGGATTTACTAACATTTTTTTCAATTATTTTTAGGCTCTTTAAAAAATAAAATAAAAGAAATCAATAAAATAAAAGTACAGACCAATATCCTTTAAAAAAACACAGATGCGAAGATCTGCAACAAAATTCTGGCAAAATGCCTTATCATGAAGATCATAAGCCATGACTAAGCAGGTTTCATTCCAAGAATGCAAGGATGGTTTAACACATGTAAGTCACTCAACATAATATACCACATCAACAAAAATAAAAATAAAAATCGTATTATATCAATAGATGCAGAGAAAGCATTCAATAATGTACAACTCCCATTCTTGATTAAAAAAAAACTCTTATCAAGGTGATTTGAATGAACTTTTTTCAATATAAATATAATATATATTTCCATCTGCCACAAGCCAGTGGAAAATATTCTCACCAGAAATAAACTATAGCCTTTTCTCTAAAATCTGGTTCAAGACAAGGCTGCCTTCTCTCACCACTCCTATTCAACATAGTATTGGAAGCACTTGCCATAGGGATTAGGCTAGAAAAAGATATCAAGGGCATCCACATAGGAAAGGAAGAAGTCAAGATCTTATTGTTTGCAGATAACATGCTACTATGTTTATAAAACCCTAAAGACTCTAGCAAAAAGCTTCTAGAAACAATATATTCATATAGCAAAGTGACCGGCTACAAAATTAAGACACAAAAATAAATGCCTTTCTGATACACCAATAATGTTAGAGAAGAAATGGATATTAAAAAGCAATTTTATTGACATTAATGTCATACAAACTCAAATATCTTGGAGTTAATTAAAAACGTAAAAGGCCTATACAAAGAAAACTACAAAACCTTTCTTCAAGAAATAAAAGGATAAAGGAAATGGAACCACATACACTGCTCATGAATTGAAGGATTAACGTAATTAAAATGTGCATACTCCCCAAAGCATTCTACAGATTTAATGCACTCCCTCTAAAGATACTCATTACTTTCTTTAAAGCAGTGGGTCAAATAATCCTGAAATTCATCTGGAATAATAAACACCTGCGAATATCTAGAGCAACCCTGGAAAAGGAATATGGGGAGGCATCACTTTCCCCAACTTTAAACTGTTTTACAAAACTAAAGTCATTAAAATAGCATGGTATTGGAATAAAGACAGAAATTTAGATCAGTAGAATAGACTAGAGTATTCAGAGAATGTTCCCCAGGTATACAATTAATTAATCTTTAATAAAGAGAAATGGGGGTTGGAGCAGTAGCACAGGTGGTAGGAAATTCCTTGCCTGTGCCAACCTAGGATGGACCAGGGTTCAATCCCCAGGTGCCCTATAAGGTCCCCCAAGCCATGGGCAATTTTTGAGCTCATAGCCAGGAGAAACCGCTAAGCGGTTTTTTGGTGTTTCCCAAAAAAAAACAAGCAAAAATATTTGAGGAGCAATAAATGCAAAATGGACAAGGAAAACCTTTTCAACAAGTGGTGTTGGCACAACACATCAGCCACTTGCAAAAAAAATGAACTCAGACCTCCAATAACACCATGCATAAAAGACAAATGCAAGTGGATTAGTGACCTTGATATCAGACCGAAAACCATAAGGTAAATAGAATAACACATTGATAAAATGCTCCAAGTCATTGAGACTAAAGGCATCTTCAAGGCGGAAACTTCACTCTCAAGCAAGTTGAGGCAGAGATAAATAGATGAGACTATATTAAACTGAGAAGCTTCTGCACCTCAAAGGCAATATCCAATATGCCCTTCAACAGATGAGTTGCTAAAGAAACTGTTGTACATATAAACACTGGAATATTATGCAGTCGTCAGGAGAGATGACGTCATGAAATTTTCCAAAACATGGATGGACATGGAAACTATTATTTTGGGTGAAATAAAAAGTTTACTGAATCCTCCTCAGATAATATCTTAAAGTTTACTGAATCCTCCTCAGATAATATCCTCTTTTAAAGTCTGTTGCTCTGAATTCAGCCTCAGACAGCATCAAAAGTTCTGGTGTCTCTGAGGACTCTGGCTAATAAACTCCTTAATTTCCTCATTATTTCTGTACTTTGTGTGGCTAAAAGTGAAGATTTGTGTTTCAAATAGCCTAAATAGTGGTTCAGAAAACTGAGTGCATGATCACAATCCTTCTGATTTCTATTGAGTTTGACTGGTTTGTGAGTATTTCTCAGGAAAGCTACTTGGAACAGTTTAAACTGTAAACATATGGTGAAAGAGAGACCAGGTAGAGTGATTCTAAAAACAGGTGAAGGAGATAGAGTGAATTGTAGCAGACAAGAAACACTCTTCTAATTTTTCAATAAATGATATTACAAAAGGGATTAGTAATTTTCCCAAGCTTACTTGCTGGCAATCTGATGTCAGAATGGGATTGATAAAAATATTCTGTCAAATGGTGGATGTAAAATATTCAAAAGAAAATTTTTAGACATGACACAAAATTCAAAAACTATGAAGACAAAGATTGATATATTTTGGCTGTGTAAAACTGAAATATCTTCAAAACAAAATTACCACAAACAAAATGACTAAAAGTACTCCTTTTTAAAAGAAGTTTGCTTTA
This sequence comes from Crocidura indochinensis, assembly GCA_004027635.1. Taxonomy (NCBI): domain Eukaryota; kingdom Metazoa; phylum Chordata; class Mammalia; order Eulipotyphla; family Soricidae; genus Crocidura; species Crocidura indochinensis. The sequence goes on from PVKC010007509.1 coordinate 26,538, forward strand.
TTAAAATATATTCTATATTAAGTATATGATTCATATGGTCCTAATTTAAGTGTATTATGTGATCAATTTTGTCAAGCATACTAATAGTACTAAAATTTTAGATCATTATTGATTATTAAAATAATCATTGTGTGTCCATTTTTAATTAATCATTCCCTTATCCAGATACTCGCTCCAACACTGTTTCCAAGTTATTGATCTGCTCTCCATTACTATGAGTCAGATAAATATTTACTAGATATGTGTTTAAATGAAATTATATAGATTAAGCTCTTTTGATTGGCTTCTTAACACATTTATTATATCCATCTTGTTTAGATAATTATCAATTATTTATTTTTATTATTAAAAATAGTATCTAATTTTTCATAATGAAGCAGTTATTTTATAATGTTAATAGTATTTAAGTGGTGTAATATAGCTATTTACCATTTTTCATAATGTTAAGTACATATTTATATTATGATCAACAATTAAGCTGTCAAATTTTTGAGTACCAAAAATAAATATATTGGAAAAATTTCTATATTTTTGTGTAGGAATATATGTTCATTTAGTTAAAGTACATATCTGGGAGTTAAATGAGTCATATATTAAATGAAAAGTCTACTTTATTTGAAATATTCAAATTAATTAGCAAAAATAATTGCAACACTGAACATTTTCATCAGTAATGTCTGAATGGCTTGCCTATTACAAGTGTTCACCAATATTTAATATTGTATTTCATGTTTTTGATATTATATTGTGATTCTATTGTATGTGTTCCTGATAACAATGATATTTATATTTGTATGTAATTATTTATATATTTTTATAATTTTAATATAATAATTGTCAATTACTTTACTGGATGGTTTGTCTTATTAGTGTATTCAAATATTACTTTGTATTCATTCTGAATAAAATTCTTTTCTTAGTCATCTATATAGAGACTACTTTCTCCAAGACGGGCACTTTTATATATTTTAATAAATAGTTTATATATTTTATATTTCTAGTAAACTTACAGGGGATTTTCTGTGTAATTTGAGAGTATACACAAGGTGTTTTTAAAATTCATATTGGAATATTACTTTGTATGTTTTTATGAGGTTCTACTTTGAGGACCAGAGCTACAACACAGTGGATAGAATGCTTGCCTTACAGACCTGACCCAGTTTTGATTACTAAAACCCTCCTGCCAGTACTGATTCATGAGCTTTGAACTCAACACCAAGAGTATGCACCAAGCACAGTTGGGTGTGTTCAAAATTTGAAAAAAAGTTCTCTAATTTTTTAAATAAGTTTAAGTATATTTAATTTTTAATTTTTATCATAATCTAGGAAATATGGTTGTGATAATTAAATGTATAGTATTGTGTACAAAATTGCTGGACCCCATCATTACCAAAATGCTCATGACTATCCATACTCCAATATTCTCATTACATGGTGATAATATTTGTAATTCATAGCCAAGGATTTATGATTGTTCAATTACAATTCATTTATTTTGTCTCTAAATGTTGAACAGTTGAGTTAGTTCATTTACTATTTATCTTTCTCACTCTGGCTTATTTTACTTAAAATTATACCCAGCAGGTTCTTTCACATTTCTACACACTTTATAATTTCATTTTTGTTAGTTGCATAATATTCATTATGTATATACAACTTCTTTATTCATTATTTTTCAACATTTGGGTTGTTTTTGTAATCTGGCTATTATAGGCTATTATACTCAGTGCTGCAATAGAAATGAGTGTGCATATATCTTTTCAAATCAATGTTTTTGTGTTGAGGGGATTTATTACAAGAAAAAGACTGCAGGGCAGACATAAGCTGAATTCTAACTTTATATTTTGAGATATTCAGACTGTTTTTGATAGACTGAATAAAGTATTTTCATCAACAGTGAGGTTCCCTCTGCAACATTTTTGCTAAATGCCCCACCACTGCTCTCTCTCCAGTCTCTTTGGGGATTTTCTTCCTGGGTCTCTGGGTCTCCAAAGATCTTATTTTGTTTCTATTGAGTTTATAAAACAATTCTATTTTTGTCTGATTCCATTCTTTGAGGATTTTTTCCCCACTATCTGATCATTTACTTTAAGATTCCTTTTCAGTTTCTTCTGTTGTATGGAGTTGTTACGCATCTCATCTTCCAGCTCACTTATTCTATCCTCAACTGCTCTTATTCTGTTTAAGAATCTTTCCAGTGAGATTTTTCACTTCACCTACCAATTTTTTCAGTCCTATTATTTCAGTTTGGAGTTTCCTCATTTCTGCCTTCATAGTCTCTTGGTTCTTATTTGTGCTTCGTTCAGCTAGATCCATGTTTTCTTTGAGCTCTATGAACATCCTCCATATTTCTTCTCTAAATTCCTTGTGAGAGGCTAACTAGGTTTTGGAACATTTTAGGTCATTAGAGATGCCATTTTCATTCTCAATGCACGGTATTTGGCCTGTTTTTTTTTTGTTTGTTTGTTTGTTTGTTTTTGTTTTTATTTTTTTGTTTTTTTTCCCGTTGTCACGCTTGTAGTGTGGTGTCTTTTACTTGTCGTGCTGGGGTTCATTGGCCAGAAGATGTGTATTTCCATGAAGGAAATTAGAGCAGCCGCACTCCTCTATCTCTGCTTTTCATGGGCGAAGACAGCCTACCTCTGAAGACATGCCTTTGGAAGATGTTTTCTGCTGTTGTGCCTTTGGAGCTGTTCTGGGTGGGGTGCTTCGTGGCAGCTTCATTGAGTGGAGTAGTGGCCTTATTTGCATTTATTTTAAGAATTATCTCTCTGGGGCCCCGGAGATAGCATGGAGGTAAGGCGTTTGCCTTTCATGCAAAAGGTCATCGGTTCGAATCCCG
>PVKC010007510.1:6766-29508 GCA_004027635.1 Crocidura indochinensis
CGGGGGATCGAACCGCGGTCCGTCCTAGGTTAGCACAGGCACCTTATCTCCAGCGCCACTGCCCAGCCCCATATTACCTACTTTTAATTAACTATCTTAAGTATACTAGAATATCTTGCTAAAAATGCCAATATGCATACAAATACATTAAGCAACTTACTAGAGAAGTACTTAAGAAGACAAGAATTTCAAGGCTAAAAACAGGCTGTCTTACATGCATGTGCTGGCTTAGTGTCATACATTAAGACAATAATAAACTCTTTAGAGAAGATCTGCTAAATGTTTTAGAATCTCTAAATTATGCTATATGACTAGGGTCTGTAGGATGGAGGTGTTTATAGTTCAGAAGGACATAAAAATTTGGAACAGATGGGACATAACATATAAAAATGTTATCAATTTTTTTTGATGTTTAGGGGTCATCCTCAGTGATGCTCAGGGGTTACTCCTTGTGTGCTCAGAGGATCATATGGGATGGTAATGCTGGGGATAAAACCGAAATTGAATATATATATAAAGCAAATGCCTTACCCATTGTACTCTCTCTCTCAGTCCCCAGCTTATCTTTCAAAGAACAGTTTGTGTTAGCCAGAACTAGGATCAGCTTGAGAAGGTAGTCAGGTAGTACAACTCTCTAAGAATGCAGTTAAGAGACCTAGAAACATTTTCGTCTTTCAATATTATATTAAAATTTATAGGGCTGGAGCAAGAGAGAGAGCATGGAGGGAGGGCATAGTTTGAATCCTAGCATCCCATATGGGCCCCCAAGCCTGCCAGGAGTGATTTCTGAATTTAGAGCCAGGAGTAACCCCTGGGCGCTTCTGGTGTGACCCAAAACAAAAGGGGAGGGAGGGCAGAGAGATAGCATGGAGGTAAGGTTTGCCTTTCATGCAGCAGGTCATTGGTTCAAATCCCAGCATCCCATATGGTCCCCTGTGCCTGCCAGGGGCGATTTCTAAGCGTGGGGCCAGGAGTAATCCCTGAGCACTGCAGGGTGTGACCCAAAAACAAACAAACAAAAATGTATAAGGGCTGGAGCAATAGCGTAGTGGTAGGGCTGTTTGCCTTGCATGCAGCTGACCCAGGACAGACCTGGGTTCGATCCCTGGTGACCCATATGGTCACTAAAGCCAGGAGCAATTTCTGAGCACATAGCCAGGAGTAACCCCAGGGTCACCGGGTGTGGCCCAAAAAACAAACAAAAAGAAAAAAGAAAAAAAATGTATAACTGGACAGCAATCTCTAGAGTAAATGATGTTGTTGCTTTTTAACCTTAATTCTACTGTACATTTCAATTAAAAAATGACATGGAAGCAAGACTAGAGATAGTACAGCAGTTAAGGTGCTTAATTTGCACAAACCCAACCCAGGATTAGTTCCTAGTATCTATATGCTCCCTCAAGCACTGCCAAGAGTAATCCCTGAGCAACACTAGGTGTGGCCCCCAAAACAAAAATATTTTAAAAGAACTGTTTTTTTTTTTTTTTTTTTTTTTGCCACAGAGGACTATATGCAGTGCCAGAGATTTGAATGGATCAGTCAAATATAAAGCGTTTGTAATGTAAAGTTCTCTGATCCAACACTTGACTCTTCTATATTATCTCTGATGGGTTTTAATGCTAATCAACAATATTTGTGGGCTTTTTTGTGAGGGGAAGGGTGCCACACCCAGCAGTATTCAGGGTTTATTCCTGGATCTATGCACAGGATCACTCCTGATGGGCTCAAAAAATTATAATGGGTGCCAAGAATCAAATCTGGGATAGATATGCAAAGCAAGCACATTATAGGCTACACTAACTCGCTATCCTCAATAATAATATAATCCCTGTATTTAATTGAATTTTTAATAAATTTTAATTTCTCAAAGTAAAGATCATAAAGTACAACTGTTTTCTAAATTCTAAATATTGTTTACTAAAAATAGATGTACAAGTTCTCAAAAATCTTTTGGAATATGTATTGAACTTTCTCTGCAGGGTACAATATGCTTAAGTACAAGGCTTAAGAAACACTAAATTAGGGGCCGGCGAGGTGGCGCTAGAGGTAAGGGTCTGCCTTGCAAGCATTAGCCAAGGAAGGACACTGGGGGCAATTTCTGAGCGCTTAGCCAGGAGTAACCCCTGAGCATCAAATGGGTGTGGCCCCCCCAAAAAACAAAACAAAACAAAGAAACACTAAATTAAATATGACTCAGAAACACTAAGGGGAAAATGAAGAGAGACCTTGGAATGCAGGTGCCCAAATACTAGCAACAAATATTTCTAAATATCTTCTGACATCATAGAAATACCAGTATGTGATTTATTCATTTCATTTCTCTGGGAAACTTTAAGAAAAATTGTTTTCCATTTGCATATGTTATAGTTTATGATCAAACAATACAATTGGATACATTTTAAAGATTTTTTAACCTATACCATGCCTTACCTCTTGAGGAGAAATCCCTTTGATCGCAACTCCTGAAAACACCAATGCATACTTCAAGTTTCCCTAACTTGTGCAGTAATTTAATTATTTTAAATGTACACATTAGAGGGGGAAAATAAGCAAAAACACATGCTATTTATTTGAAATGCAAATCTTTCATACTTTAGGGCCAATTAAACCATTGTTTATAGAGACTAAAAATATGAGTAAAAGGCAAGAAGTTGTTTGAGACATCTATGTAGTGACATTTTGTCTAATTGTTTAAATATACCAACGTAAAATAAAATCTGTGCACATATTTGCAATCAGCTATAAGATCAATGCTTTGCAGTCACATTGCTTATGTGACAAAGTTTTATAAGTCATGTTAAACTTTGTTTTCTTGCTAAAATCAAAATTTCAAAGAAATTTGAAGAGCTTGAAGGTAAAATAAGCCTATGGTCCTACATCTCCAAGTCAAAATGATAAGTCAAATTCAAGTTTCCATAGAATCTTAATTTTGAAGTTATTGACAATGCAGGAGAAAAATCCATGTTATAAAAAGTAATTGAATTCTTTTAAAATCTTGTCTCACTGTTACTTTGTAGTATGTTTGAAGTTTTGGTGCAATATTTTTATTTAACTCCCCCCATCATTTTATATAGACTTATAGTTATGGTTCTAATTTTTTGTTTGTATTCAAGTAAAAGTTTTTCCCCTGTAATATACCTTTTAGTAGTTTTAAATTATAAAAACAAAATACTGTCCACTGAATCTTTTCCACACTTACCAGCTAATTTTAGCTTCCTTTACCACTTCACAAATGCAAGTTATTTAAATCATAATTTCTTATATAATTGGAGGGGAATTTAAGACTATTTTCTTTGGAGACTTAAATTACTTCACTTTAATCCACAAGTTGTCATTAAATCAATTTTTATTTCTAATTTAAGACCTCATCATATTTCTTTTGGGGGGTAGTGCACTTCTTGTATACATTTTCTTCAAATTAAAAGGGAAATCATCTTGCTTCTAGAAGACCCTGCATATTTAAGGTCATGAAGCTATAATGAATCATTAAAACTAAACTCTTATTTGTTTCCATGTAATCTTTATGAGATTAAAAGTAAGAAATTCTTAGGAAGGGTTCAACTACTTAGGCAAAACAGTAAAATTTACACTAATTTTTATCCTTCCTTAATAGGGTTTAAGAATAGGAGAGTTCTATTATTCTTTTCAAATGTTCTGAGTAAAACAATTGTCTCTTATTTGCTATTTCAGAAGGGCTATATTTTGATCAATCTAGTTTTTAAATTTGATTGTACTACTTAATATTTATAAGTATATTAAGTACTACAGAAAAATAATATTTATAATACTAGCTAAAAACCTTAATGTTTTTTAAAACAGACATCTATTATAATAGACATCTTTTGAAAATAGACAATCTACAAATTAAGTAAAAATATCCAATTCCAGAAACAAAGATGAGGTCAATCAAAAATACATTAAAATAGACTAAAATCCCCTATTTTATCAATTTGGCAAATATTGATTTAAACAATTAAATTTTGTTTCTCAAGGAAATCTAATACACAAGGAAAAAAATATATTCCAAGATATGTAAAGGAAGAGACATAAAATTAAAATACACTAAAAAATACTGTTGTGGTTTTCATTTGCTATTCCTGAAACAAAATAAACCATTTATCAGTAAGTGCATTTTTTTCATGGAGAAAATATTTATTAGTTTTCAAATAAACACATGATACAAATATTACAGTCATTCTAGGAAAAAATTCATATTAATATTTATAAAATAAACACCAAAAATATGAAATTGCATATCGTGACATGTATATAAAAAAGTCTGAAAGAAAAAAAGGTTTAAACAAATCAGTTCACATTAATATACAAAAACTTTCACTTTTAAAGTTTTCAGTGGCATGAGGTAAAAGGAAATGCACTTAGATTTCTTTTGCACATGTAAAGAAACAGAGCTAAAATTTAATCAAAGTATGGATCAAGAGATTTCCATTGTTAAAGCTGAAACAGAAGGCTAAAAATCTTACAGGCCATAACATGGTTCAGCTAACTTACTTTCCAGGCAAATTTCACCTTCAGTTTACCTCAAGTTATTTCTGAAATACTGAGTAATTTTAACATACGTCTATCTGTTTGTAAACCAATATCATATTAACATTTAACAAAAAATAAATTAAGAATTAAAAAGCTGTAACTGTTCATGAGAATTCAGCTTTAGAGAAATTTAGTTAAATTTAATAGTAAAAAGCTATCTTTTTCATAGTAAAAGCTATCTTTTACTTTTAAGGCACTATACATACAAATATTCATCTGTTATTAATCAAGAAAATTGGCCTTATAGATAGCCCAAAAGACCGTAGATTATATTTTAGCAAATGTGGCTTCTGAATCCTTTAAGAGCTAAAGTATTTCAGATGCTTCCATATTAATAACTCTAGAATGTATATACTTAAAATATATACCAAATAAAATAAATTAGTAGCATCAAAATCTTTAAAAAATATCTTTAATAGTTTTTTGACTAGCTACCAATAAGAAATAGAAAGCACTGATAACGATTTCTATCAAGAGTTTGGGAAACTATTTTGGTAAGACTTATTCACAAATAGAGGTTTATTAATTAGTTGCCTTTGTTCTAAAAAACACTGCTTTATTTCAGCTTCACTCAAACTTTACATGCCTTCAATGCAGAACAATACCATAACTTTAATTAGGTATTTACTCTTTCAGAAGACCTATGCAGCTAATCTGATCTCAAATGATACCTTTTCTGCTTCTATATTGGAATCTTTATGGTAAATAGGAGTAGGGCTCAAGATCAGAGAAAAGATAAGCGAGGAGTATATCTTAATAATAAAAGTAATTTGGAAATTATTAAAAATGTTCACCCTTATTAGTTCTTTTCAGTATCAGGCCACAAAAATAAAGTTATTACTTTAGATGTTCTATGCTTGCCTGATTCAATAGGGTGATTTTTTAAGTCCCACAAATCTTTTACGTGAAACAGATACTGAGAGCTTCTTTTTAAAAGAAAGGAGTATCTCATCTTCCTCTATTTCATTCTTTTAAATTAGAAAGGAATTATCTCATGGCCATATAAAATTCCATTCAGAAAAAAATTATTTCATTATTTGAGCCTTTCCATTTCCAGACCAAGAGTACACCAGAGTAAATCTTAAAAAAAAGTTTATAAATGACAACATCAGGTGGCTCTCTCATCCTGGTGTCTTCTAGATATATTGCATGGCTCCGTTCACCACTGCCTTCCAAACTGCAGGTGCTGCATGTGTGACAGATATCATCCATGAAGGCTCTGCTAGAAGAGTTCCTTTTGCTGAAGAAGCATGATGTTTACCAGTTGAAAGAAATCTGGGCAATTAGAGAACAAATAAACCGGTCTCCCATTATCAAGATACCTAGAGTTCACAGAAGGAATCTACCAAGGAAAAATGAAAACTTGCCAGAGACACCAAGATCAAGTTCTACCCATTGCAGATGACAAGAATTTCCTGAAATCCTACCCTTGGCATCCAAGAAACTAAAAGAAAGCCTTCTTAATGCCATGGGGAAAAATCTAGGACAAGGCTCTTTAGCCACAAATATTACTCCTAGGGACTAAAAAAGCTACTTTTGAGTACATTTAACATAGCTTTCAGAGAGTTCATATCCTGAAAGTTATATTCATTCATATTTATCTTATTAAAGAATGAGGTCTAGATTTGACAGTAAAACCATAATGGCATTATCATTGTATATTCTAGAAGATCTAATATAAAGTCCTAAACTTTGAGATAGGAAAAGACCAAAGTATTCTCACTAAAAGAGTAGTATACTATCTGGACATCAGACTATGTAAATTAGGAGAATTCAGATGTCCCTTTTATCCAAAGATGAATACAGAAACTTAATTACTAAAATATAAAAGAGCACTTAAAGTCTACTAATAACATTAAAGGCTAAATGGGCAAATTTTCCCTGTTTAAACACCTGTGGATTACACAGACATTCATCAAATCAAGTGCTCCAAATCATCCACTGCTTTAATTATCTGGAGAGAAAAATAATTAAAATGTAGATCTCTTTTTTTGAATGGGTACTAGGTTGGCATTCTTAGAAAAATAAACAGATTGCAGCCCCACTTGGTTCTTTTAAGAACCATAGGAGTTTACCAAAAGAATAATGGGCAATAAATGGAAGGACACGCCAATCTATAAATAAACCCAAGTAAATAATGGAAAGCACCCACTTGTTTATTATCCTTTCCCACTCTCTCCAGAAGCTGGATATTCTGCCTCCAAGGGTTCAGTGGAGAAAGTGGACCCCTGACGTCAAAAGCTCTCCGTGGTCTTGGCTGTATCTGTGGTTCTAGGATCACTCCTTGCACCTCTGGTAGGAGAGAAGCACTGAAATAGAGAGCTGAATATAGATTTAAGAAAAAATTCTTATTAAGAAATTACATTCTCTGATCAATTGAGTTTGTAAAATGACTTATCCTCAGAATAAAAAAGGAGCTACCTTTGGACTACCTTAAGTGCTTTTTTAATTTGAATTTTAAAGTCTGTCACCACAAATGATTAATTTATCAGTAGCTAGTGAGAGGACCTACTTTGGTCTCTAAGCCATAACATCCTCTATGACAAACTTTGAGTAGAAGACCCCCTTTTTTTTTAAGGTGTATTATGACTGGAAAAAAGTTCATAGTCTTAAAAGGACAGAGAAAGAAACTCAACCTCTCATGTACCAAGGAAGAGTTCCACTTAATTCTGTCAAAGAGAAGATGGATTGAAAACATAGAAACAGAAAAATCAAGCACATTAGCAGGAATACCGTTAAGCCTTGGGAATTGTCTAAGAAGCTGAATTTGTTCTTGATTTTTAAAATTTCTGTAACTAAAAAATTAGACTATAGTCCCATATTATAACAAAACAAAGCTAAACCTGAATGTGATCAAGCTATGATTACTGTCACTGAAAAAAGATTAATTCTTAAGGGCGCATCTCTAAAGTGAGGACAGAATTAGGGATATAATTTAAAATGGACTCAAAATCTTTTTAAAACATATAATCATTTTGTTTTGGATCAAGAAGGACCAGGAAATAAACTTTAATGGCTACAAAGCAGAAATTTAAAGCAGTAAGATGCACCCAAATAGATGATGATAAAGATACTAGAAAATAGTTTGCTTTATCATAGAAATAGGGTAAATAAAGAGAAGGAAGTTCAAAGCATATAGCATCTGATCAAGGAAAAGTTGAAAGGAGAGTAAGATAAGCAGATATGTACTTAAAAGTTATGGGGACTGCAGGACAAATTTTAACAATGAAAATGATCAACTATACTTTGTGCTACAGAATAACATATCCCTACCATATTTCAGATCTCACTCTACATAGAAAGGTACAGCATATCCCTACTGTGTAGAACATACTCACTATCCTATTACAAGGACAAGTTGTATTTTGGGATAAATTTTTTAAAAATGGCTATCAAGTAATCGCTCACCAACTAGTTATCAGAGTTCCTTACCTGTTAGTGGAACGAGGGTTGTGTCTCTTGTTCTCTATCAATCAACCAACAAAGGTTATAGTCACAGCACTAAGGTAGCAACCAACCAAAGTTAGTGTCTTAATGCCTTCACTTCCTCCTGGCTTTGCCAGCCAGTGTGGAATATACCAAAAGCTGAAAAGGAATGGTTATTCCATTACCTAATAACATTTACACTAATTTTTTGACATCTAAAGATGAAAGAACAAAATAATTCTTTCCTTCAGGAATATATTCAATTCTGTACAAATGAAAAACAATTTGAACACAGAAAAGAAAAATTTATGAATGACAAATGTGTCCTAAACACTATACAGAAATCAAAATAGAAATCTACAAGGAGATAAACCTAACCTCTAGCAAGAAGAATAACTATGAATGTAGTTTTATGAACATTAAGTAAAAGCTCTGTTCACAACAGATTTAAATTCTAAGGTCAGGTCTGAATATTTTTAAAGTGCCTTTTTTAGAAGTATTTTATAATATAATCTCATTGAGGAGATATATGAGGTGTAATAAGAGGAAAGGAACACAAGTCAGAAAAAGGTTTGACTACTGAATATTCAAATACTAATCATGTTATTTCCTACAGTCTAAAATCCAAAATAGATTAACAAGTTACTCCATAGTTAGAATTCTTAAGTAGCTCTAACAGATGAAAACAGCTTAAAATTCACACTTTATTTGTACTTTCAAGGTACAAATATGGTGTAAATATATGCTATCTAAATGCCAAGTACTCCAAAAGTTACTTAGTAAACATTGTCTAGTTCTTTCTAATCTATTCCCTTGAAAAACTATTTTCTCTTTCATATCTCTCTATATATCGTGACAATTATTAAAGATTTCCAACTTAATGAATCTAAGTCAAAAGTTAGATTAATCTAAAAATACATTTAACATTTAGAAACTATATGCAATATGGATTTTTTGTATTTCCAGTTTCCCTTCATTTTTTGAATAATTAGTAATAACATATTTGACTAAAAATACATGCAAAAAGAGAGCATCCGTTATAAAACAGGAGACATGCCTAGAATATCTTTAAGTTTTATAGCCCACAAAACTTTTAAAACAAACAATTCCAAGAAAACATAATTTGATCAGATTGCTATCTGTTATGCTTACAGTTTCTCCTTTAATAATGGAGTTTGAAATTATTCTTTAAAACTTGATTTTTTTTTTACAATACCTGAAGTATATATAAATTAAAAACAAACTTTTTTTAGGTTCTTAAGATGGGTCACTTAAAGGAAATTGGCTAGAGAAGTAAATCTATTTGACTTCTCCCAAGTCAGATTACTTTCTCAATGTAACTTCTTTATTTTGCCTCAAGTACCAATGACAGTGGATTCAACATATTCATACTCAAAATGAATAAAATGAAATAAACACGTTGCCCTAATTAAGAGATATTTTGAATCACTGAGAAAGGTAATCTTCTTTGCTTCATGAGTTAATGACTGATAAGGACTGTTTTGGGTAACATCAGTTATAGAAAATAATATAAAGACACTTTCAAAATGAACACATCATTTAAGTGAGAAAGAATCACTTCTGTAAGACTATTGATGAGATTCATAAAAATGATACAGTAGGATCTTAACCAATTCTATTTTTAAGACCGCATTCTTCCATGTGATGTCTCCCAAGAAAGGGGAAAAAATAAGTACTTTTATGCAGTACTTATTTTTCAACTACTTAAGAACAAACTGCAAGTCATAGCTAACAGAATCAGGATGCCACAAGAAAACAAATGGGTATCATAAAACCTATTAACTTAAATCAACAAAATCATTTTCCATAAACTTGGGTTCTAACTGAAACCAGTCATTATTTTCAAAACAAGCAATTTTAAATATATTAGAATCATTGAGAAATTTTCCTGAAATGTACATCAAATCACTAGTTGTGTTATTCTCAATGATGTATTAAATGAACATACACTGCTTATTAGTTCTAAGCATTTCTAATAATGAAGAAAACTACACCTTATTTTAAAGTAATGAAATGAAAGATAAATATGTTTTTATAAAGACTGTTTCAATTCACTTGTTTGATTATTAGTTGAGCTTGCTAATTCACAAATTTATAAATTATTCATAAAACAAGATATTCCACACTATAAGAACAGGATATATTTTGCTTTTTTTATCTTTTTAGCACTCAATATTACAAGATATAAGATATTTCTCTGAAGAAAAATTATATACAAATCCCTCCAATGGTCTAAATCACTCCAATTATCTAAACCACAGCTGCTATTAAAAAGATGAAGGGGCCTGAGAGAAAGCATGAAGGTAGGGCATTTGCCTTGCATGCAGAAGAACAGTGGTTTGAATCCTGAAATCCCATATGGTCCCCCAAGCCTGCCAAGAGCAATTTCTGAGTGTAGAGCCAGGAGTAGCCCCTGAGCGCTGCTGGGTGTGACCCAAAAACCAAAAATAAATATATAAAAAGAAGATAAAGGAACATTCTTAACAGTATCAGTGAATCTTTAGATGAATGAATAATACTCTAAGCAATTTCAAAGTTTTTAAATTAAGTGATCAAGAAACAAAAATAATATTTGACAAGAGATTAATACAAAATAGACACTGGTGAGTATAACTGTCTAATTATCATGGAAATAAAAACCTTGAGGAAAGTACTGCTTTCATGGAGCACTTATGTATCTGTATTGAAGTCATCAGCTTCTAGTACATTTTTGAATATGATCAACAGAAATTTCAAAAGTCATCATCTTAACACAATACAAATTTTAGCTAAACTGCAACTGTTTCTAAAGTACACTTCTAGATTTAAAATTACTAAGAAAACAAACTTGTTTGTTTAGGAATTTTGTATTTCAAACATTGTCTTTGAAGAAGCATTTTAATCTAATACACACACACATCCTTACACTAATTAGTCAAGTATTTACTTAATTATTCTGGTAGAATAAATTTTGAAAGATAAGTTTTACCAGTATTGTCAAAGAAATATACCTTTAAAATAAAAACAAAACAGTAGAGAAAGCCTGGAACATTAAAGAATGCACAGCATATGAAACTATAAATTAGTCACAGAAAGCAATTTCCTAAGAGAAGGAAGTTGCAGTAACACTATAAATCCCTATTTAAAACTTTTAAGAATTCAGCATCTAGGGGTCTGAGATGGCATAGTGAGTACACTTGTCTTGCACACAATCAACCCAGGTTTGATTCCCCAACACCAAATATGGTCTCCCAAGCCCACTAGGCGTGATCCCTGAGCAAAGTTAGTAGTTAAACACTAAGCATAAACAGGTGCAGCCTAAATCCTTCTCAAAACAAAACAAAACAAATCATCAACCTCCAACCAATTTCCAAGATTTCTCAACATAGCTTTTATTCATCCTTTTGGAAAATATACCATCCAAAAATATTTCAAAAACAAGCAAAAGATAGCTAAACTATGTCACACATCATAAAGATAGAAAAGCAAGTAAATCTTTAAAGTAGTTAACCCACAACAAAAGGCAAGCAGCACTCATCAAAATATATTAAATATTAAAATTTTCAACTTAAAGACTAAGACAAAATACAAAAACATTGCATTTGCGGTTGTTTCCACTGAATGAAAAAGGTTTCAATATTTGACAAAAGAGAAAACCTTACTGAAAGCAATTTTATAAAAACTATTCTGGCAAACTCTACAATTAACATAGCCTGAAAGGTTTACTTATCTAGCATCTTAATGTTCTTGTAGTAGGGATACATCATAACCAGCACTCCTGGTTAGTGTGGAGGCAGGCATCTGGCAGTGTAGGAACTTGAACTGCATACTTGTAAGCTATGTTTGCTGGCCCTCTCTAGCATCCTTTTCTTCTGTTTGCTAGAGGCAATATTTGGCTTTGTTCTTTGAATAGCGAATATATATATATATATATATATATATATATATATGGGGCACCGGGATTCCAACCGATGACCTTTTGCATGAAAGGCAAACGCTTTACCTCCATGCTATCTCCCGGGCCCCGCGAATATATATTAAAATAAAACACTGAAAAGGTGTTTTTTTTTTTGGGGGGGGGGTTTGGGCCACACTCAGTGACACTCAGGGGTTACTCCTGGCTATGCGCTCAGAAGTCGCTCCTGGCTTGGGGGACCATATGGGAAACTGGGGAATCGAACCATGGTCCATCCTAGGCTAGCGCAGGCAAGGAAGGCACCTTAACTCCAGAGCCACGGCCCAGCCCCATGTTTTTTTGTTTTTTGTTTTTTGTTTTTGTTTTTTTTTTAGCCAAAGTTTAATTCCAAGATCTTGTATTGTGCCACAATGGTAATGGACGTAGAAAAAAAAACTGGGGCTAACCAGATATCATGTATGGTCCCCTAAACACTAACAAAGGCTCCTAAGCAGAGCCAAGAATAGCCCCTGAGTACCACAAGTGTGGGCCAAGCACTTTCTCTTCACAAATAAAGGAAAAAAATATTATTTTACTGATTTGTCTATCTTTACATTGGTTCTTTGGGGCTCTCATCTATCTATAACAAGAAAAAATGCTATCTCAGTCCAAATCAAAATGATGCTAAAAGAAACTTATACAGTTCTGATCAAGCAAAGATTATCAATGGAATACTAAAATGTATACAGAGAAACAGGATATTTGTATCATTTCAAAGTATCTCCCCACTTGACACTGATTACAAAGAATGGAGAACTTAACAATGCAGAAACCTATCACCTTCTTAACCAATGACCAAATCACTAGTGATATGTCAGTCTAATAATTGGAATGTATAGGTAAAAGAAATGGGACAGTTACCATGTACCCTCTGACATTGAACACTGTAGTGTATTAACATTATCACTTTTGTTATATCATGTTTTGTCAGGTCTCCCTAATAACGATGCATATAATATTCTCAATCAGACCATGAGAAAATACCAGACATTTTAATTATATTCTAACTAGCAATTGCTTTCAAAAGGGTCAAAGTAATAAAAAGGAAAAAAGATGAGCCAATCTTGATTGAAGAAAACCAAGAAGATATGGCAATAAGGTACAATGAGAGCAATGAGAGCAATGATTGGATCTTCGTCCAGAAAAAGGTAATTCAGTAGGCAACAGTTAAAATTCAGATATAGCTTACAGGTTAGTTTTAACATTAATTTCTGACTTCTGTATCTGTATTGTATTTATATAAAATGCAAATGTTAGGGAAAGCTGAGCAAAAATCTAGGATTATCTTAAAGCAAAATTTTTTTAAATTAAAAATAAAACAGAATTGTAACTTTACCTTTTCCTCTTTCTTTGCATCTTTGTTCTCATAATTAAAAAGAAAAAATAAAACAAAATTAAAAAAATACACTGGGAGCATAAATATGCATTTTTATTGAAATGACAAGATTACTTCCATTAATTTAAAAACTATTCCCAAATAAAATGATAGCAACCAAAGCTTAGTATAATAAAAAAAATAATCAAAATGACAATAGTATTAAGATTTTCTTTAAATTTCTTTAAACAAAGCTAGACTGATAGTATAGGAGGTAGGGCAGCTGCACACAGCCAACTCAGGTTTGATCCCCAGCATCTCATATAATCCCCTGAGCACCATCAGGCTTATTCCTGAATACAGAACCAGATGCAATCCCTGAGCAAATGCCAGATGTGATTTCTCCCCAAAAAAATCCTAGGTAAGTTTTTTTAAATAGTAAGATCTAAAGGGAAGTTTGATTGGGAGATTATTAAATCAAAAGAAGAATCTCTCCTACACAGATACATACTAAATTAGCAAGGAAATTAAACTACAAGAATATGGTAAAGTGAATTTTAAAAAAAGGTTTTCAATTTGTAAATTATTAGGTTTGATTTCTCACTCCAGCAGTACAAAGCTACAAGGAATAGAAATTTCTGCTTATGGGCTAGAGAAAGAGTTTACAAGATGCCTGACTTGCTAGCGGCCAATCCCAATTCCATCCCTGCCATCACCTGGTCCCTAAGCACCACTGATTGAGGCCCTGGTGCACCTGAGAACTGCCAGTGTGGCCCAGGTAATTCCCAGCACAGGCACTATGGGTTCAACAGCACACATTCTTAGGCCCTTGCACTGAATTTACAGGCCTGGGTGATTAATAGTCACTGAGAATTGCAGGGACCGGTCCCAGGTCTCCTCAATATCACTTGAAAAACAACCCGGTGCTACCCCCCCAAAAAATAAATATTTTTGTCCATTTTTTCTTCACTTGAAAAAAATCAGTTACACATAAATATTCAATACTGATTCAATACTCAATATACATAAGTATTTAACCTTGTTATGTTTTTAACACTTATTGACAATTTTGTAAATGTTAGTGAAATACTTTGCATTTTATCAAATATTTTCATTAACAATTTTCTCTTTAAATACTCAGATATGACAAATGGGTAGTTTAAACAGTAAAGCAAATTCTGAATTTCCCTCAACCGCCTTGCCATTTCTTTGTTTTTTGTTTTTTTTTTTTTTTTTTTTTTTGGGGGGGGGGGTCACACCCGGCATTGCTCAGGGGTTACTCCTGGCTCCATGCTCAGAAATTGCTCCTGGCAGGCACAGGGGACCATATGGGGCACCGGGATTCGAACCGATGACCTTTTGCATGAAAGGCAAACGCCTTACCTCCATGCTATCTCCCGGGCCCCCCGCCTTGCCATTTCTATCAATCTATGAAAGTTTGATAGGCAATACAACTTAAAACTAAAGTGCAGCAACATTTAACTCTACCAATAATAAAAAAAACATATTTTTACTGAATTAAAAAATCTATACTTTGTTTTGTTTTTTTTAATTGATTGGTTGTTGGGCCACACCTGCAGTGCTTAGGGGCTACTCCTGGCTCCACGCTCAGAAATCGTCCCTGGCAGGCTAGGGGACCATATGGGATGTAGGGAATCGAACAGGGTCCCTCCCAGGTCAGCGGCATGTAAGGCAAATGCCTTACCGCTGTGCTATCTCTCTGGCTCCAAAACTCTATACTTCTAAAAGTATTTTAAAATCATAATCACAAGTCCTTCTTACCTTCTAGGTAGCTATAAAAAAGCAGAAAAGCTTCTGCTAACTTGAATTATTCCTTTAGATGTGTACTTTATATCTGCTGACTGACCTAATAAATATATAGTATAGTATTTTAACTGTTACTAGAACTTCATACTGAGGTCGAAGAGATAGTGTATCAAGTAGTGGGCCTCCCTGCATGCAGCTGATTCAGGTTCAATCCTTGGCATCATATGGCACCCTGAGCCTTGCCAAAAAGTGATCACTGAGTACAGAAGCTACTGATCACAGAGCAGTCAGGTATGGTCCAAAATATTGTTTCATCATTTAATGTAATTTAAACATTACGTGCATAAGCAGTCATTTGTTATAAACAGGATTAAAGGGGCAGGAGATATAGCATGGAGGTACGGCATTTGCCTAGCATGCTGAGGGATGGTGGTTCGAATCCCGGCATCCCATATAGTCCCCTGAGCCTGCCAGGAGTGATTTCTGAGTGTAGAGCCAGGAGTAACCCCTGAGCACTGCCGGGTATGACCCAAAAAACAAAATTCAAAAAAAAAAGAAAAGAAAAGAAAAGAAAAAAAAAAACAGGATTAAAATAATCTAGGACTGGGAAGATGGAGCTCAATGAAAAAAAAGCACTTGAATTATATGTATGAGGCCATAGTTCAATCCCCAACACCATAAATAATCACTATTATAACGTGGCAATAACAAATTAGATTTCATTATCTTAATTCAAAGCTCAGTTCTGCTACAGTCTTCACTAGAGTATATTTTGTATCAACATTGTCGTTGTCCCAAATTTTAATATATTCTAAATATCATTTACAAATACCTATGTTTACTCAAATATTCTGTATATACAAGATCAAAGATCATTCTCCATCTCAATTTCAGTCTAACAAAAATCAATAGTGCTCAACACTTTCTAAGAACAGGGTGACTTACAATTTGTCACCAATAAACTGAGGTAGGTTTTTCAACAGGACAAGTATTTAATGATGGTATTTCTGCTTATTCTATAACCAATCATCATGGTTCCCTTAGGAATACAAAGTTAGTGGCCCGGGAGATAGCATGGAGGTAAGGCGTTTGCCTTTCATGCAAAAGGTCATCCGTTCGAATCCTGGTGCCCCATATGGTCCCCTGTGCCTGCCAGGAGCAATTTCTGAGCATGGAGCCAGGAGTAACCCCTGAGCACTGCTGGGTGTGACCCAAAAACCAAAAAAAAAAAAAAAAAAAAAGGAATACAAAGTTAATAGAAAAAAATATATATATATAAACATATTCTATATTAGAAGTTATCAACTCATAGGATAAACCTTTATCAGCTTACCTATATTTGAGTGCTTACAGAGTTACCTAGTTCTATCCTGTTCGCAGATTTCCCTAGAAATGAACTAGCAGATGACATCCACCACTAAGATCTGCAAATCATTTACAAAAGTATGGGTCGATTATATTAGGTTTCAAATATGCCAGTGCTATATTTGCCAAACTAAGTTCTTAAAACTTCTACCAGATGTTTCTCTTCATGTATAGTCTCACATGATGATTACAATTTTACTTAGTTCTAATATAAACCAATTACAGAATATATCCAAAACATTCTCCACATTTAAAATAAAGCAAGAAGTAAACTTTTCTCAACTGTGTATTCCAAGAAACACTAATTCTATAGGATACTGACAGGTAAAACATGATCAGAAGTTTGGAAGTCAATAATTTCTCAACTAAAGAATTTTAGCCTTAACAAAGTACAATGTCAGTCCCCAATATGTGCAAAACAAAAGCATTCTCCAAAATTCCTGGGTTTTAGAACTATTCTCTTTTCAGCTGAAAAATTTGTATTCTAAAACTAAGCTTTGAAATATTTGTATTAGATTTCAAACTCCTGATCAATCCATCTTGGAAACTGAAAAAACAGGTACTGAGTCATTATCTTATTTAAAACAAATTGATTAATTTGATAAATTCTAAGACAATCTTCAGGAACTAAGTATGGACCAGATGGTCAGGGCATTATGCCCGTCTAAAACAATTTTCATAGTGAAAAAATTTTAAGAGTCCTAACTATATGACCTTAAATTCCTTCAAAGTACCCCTTTTCTAAGAGAAAGAGTAAGGAATGTTTTTGTAACAAATTTTGTTTGAGTTTAAAAATTTTTAAACATCTCTCAAATGGTCAGATATCAGTCCAAACCTCAGATTAAGCAGAAAAGTTAATCCTTAATGCCTCTATTTTATGTGATATATTCACTTTTATCTTCTAGAATGATGGTACTAGATAAATACCATTCTTAGAACTGAGAAAGTAGTTAGTTTTTCTGTAGAGACCCAGGTAAAAAAGGCTACAGCAAAAATAGCAGAACCCCAGTTTTAAAAAGCATGCAGAAAATTTCTAAACATATAAGCAAGCTTCTTTCATTTTAATCTACAATGCTTAAGAAATAAAGCATTCTTATTCAGCACACTATTAAAAGGAGCAACTTTACAAATTTCCTAAGAACTGAGCTAGGTGCAAATATTCTTTACATACTTTAATCCTCAACAACGGTGCCAAGAGTAGCTATTACTCCATTTAAGAGGAAAGGAAATTGGGTTTAGAGAGAATACGTCATTTAACAAACGTCACATAATAAAGTAGCACAATTTGAAACTCACCACAAAGAGTGGTGAACACTGTTAGGGAAATAACTAAACTAACAACTAGCATGACAATGTTAAAGAATGAGAGAAGTAGAATGCTTGTCCAGAATACAGGCAAGGGTAGGGGAGGAGGGGGTGTATTGGTGATGGGAATGTTGTACTGGTAAAAGGAGGGGATATTCTGTTTATGACTGAAACCCAACTACAAACATGCTTGTAATCATGGTGCTTAAAAAAAGATTTATAAATAAATAAAATAAAGTAGCAATATAAGTAAGATTAGTTAGATATCCAATCTGATGCAAGGCAAATGCTCAGTAACCTCTACCATATTACACTCTAAGCTCACTGATCTATACCTTAGATTAATTTGAATAAAAAATATGTTCTCTGCACATTTACAGATCTAACCATAACAATTGAATAATTTTGGAGAGCAAGCTCCTAATGATCATAGATTTGTTTTTTTGGTGCATGTGTTCTTAATATCTTTGGTTAGAGTTAATGTACATAATAGGTATATAATAAATCTCTTTAAAATAAGTCATCACAGGGGCCAGAGTAAATGCACAGCTGTAGGGCTTTTGCCCAACACTCTGCCAAATGGGCAGACTCTGATTTGATTCCCAGCATCCAATAATGGTTCCCCAAGCCTGCCAGGAGTGATTTCTGAGTGCAGAGCCAGGAGAAACTTCTGATCACCACCGGGTGCTGCCCCCTCCAAAACAAGACAAAGCAAAACAAAAAGCCATCAATATATCAGAAAACAATAGAAAAACTGTTACAGGTTTTCTGTTTCTTAAAAAATAGGCTTTGGGGGCCCGGGAGATAGCATGGAGATAAGGCGTTTGCTTTTCATGCAAAAGGTCATCGGTTCGAATCCCGGTGCCCCATATGGTTCCCCGTGACTGTCAGGAGCAATTTCTGAGCATGGAGCCAGGAGTAACCCCTGAGCACTTGCCGGGTGTGACCCAAAAACCAAAAAAAAAAAAAAAAAAAAAAAAAAATAGGCTTTGGACCTGATCCTACAGTGTATAAGGCATACAGTTGACCCGGGTCTAAACCCTAACAACCCCCTGAACACAGAGAGTCAAGAGTAAATCCTGAATGCTACCAGGTATGGCAAACTGAAATAAAAAAATTAAAACAAATAAAAAAAGCTTTTAAGCTTATACAGCTATTTACAGATACAGACAACAAAATTGTTTAACAAACTGATGACTACCAGACTTTTCCATTCCATTTCATTTAGTGATATTCTACTCCGTTTCTATTTGTTCCTTGTATCCTACTTACATGACATTTAGGTCATATTTCAAAAGTACAAATATAACACAAGTTGGTTTTTTGTTAGGCCAATGCATCCACTTGTAAAAAGCTTTTATTTTGCATATTGGATCAATAGCCTAATAGGGTGAATTAATAAACTACTGACAAATCTTAACAGAAGAAAAATCTGAGTACAACTGAAATAAAACTAAACATTCAAATAAAGAAAACTCAAAGAAGGCCTTTAGCCTATTTATTTTAGCAAAAGTAGTCCCATTATTTAGACATTTTCTTTTTTTTTTCGTGATTGCCTACACGATGAAGGAAAAAAATGACACATGTAGGCCATCTAAAAGGCCAAGCGTATGTTTGGCTCAAGTGACTGAGCTTATGTCTTACATGAATGATGGTCAGTGTGGCATCCTAGACATTGTCAGAACTAGACATTGTCCTGTGTCCTCTGAAACAAAAATGAACCCTAAATATATATATATGTGTGGTTATATACATTTAATGATATAGATAAGAAAAATGTCAACAAATGCTATAAATCAATTTGCATAAAATATTAAAATACTGGCTTTCAGCAACTTTGGGCTATTCATATTAAAAATTAAAATTATGGACCATTATTTATTTTATATAAATAAAATTTATATAATATTGCTATTAAAAATAAACTGATCAATTTATACCTCTTTTGGAGATAGGAGGGGCCTACACCTGACTATGCACTTACGTATCATACCCAGAAGGTTCAGAGACCCATATTGAATGTTTAAGATTAAACCAGGGAGACTGTAAGAAAAGTACCTTCCCTACCGCTGTGCTATGTCTCTAGCCCCAACAACTTACCTTTTAAAAGATTTTTTTAATATTCAAAAACTCACTGAATTCTAGTGAATTCCTTTCACAATTCTACTGTTTATAAGCAAAATCAGAAAACAAAACAAAGAAAACTAGATCTACTTATTAAAAAAAAACTGAATAAAAAGATAAGATGCCGGCTGGAGAGATAGCATGGAGGTAGGGCATTTGCCTTTACATGCAGAAGGACGATGGTTCGAATCCCGGCATCCCATATGGTCCCCCGAGCTTGCCAGGAATGATAGGAGTAACCCCTGAGTGCTGCCAGATGTGATCCAAAAACCAAAAGCAAAACAAAAGAGATAAGATGCCTAGGGCCAGAGCATTAATACAGCAGGTAGAGCATTTGCCTTGCACATTCAAACCCCAGCATCCAATATTGTCCCCAGAACCTGCCAGAGCGGTTTCTGAGCAGAGTCAGGTGAGACTCAAGTTCTGCCGAGTGTGGCTAAAAATAAAAAAATAGCACTACATGTAATGAAAATATCAGTTCTAATAATTTAAAATTCAAGATCTGAGTATAAAATGTTCTATTATGATTCAATTGGTTAATATTCTCCCTTTAAGAAAGAGCTCTCTAATTAAAAAAGTACTTTAGGGGCCAAACAGAGTACAGTAGGTAGAGGGCCTGGGCCTTGTATATGGTCAACCTATATTCAATCTTTCAGCTCACGTATTCTCCTCTGAGCACCACCTGGATTAATTCCTGAATACAGAGCAAGGAGTAAGTACCTGTCTGGGTAGAGTCCAAAACAAATTAGTTTAATCTAATTTGATGACCTTATGCTTAAAAGTTTTATTAAGAATCAACAGACTGGAGCAAAAGTTTACTGACAAAATGGAACACTACTAACATGATATTGTAAAATACTCATGTGACAAAATTATCTCTGTACAATATATTCTTCAGAAATTGGATACCACATAAGTAAATTCTCCAAATTCAAACAAAATATTCCTTAGCCAAAAAAAAAAAAAAAAAAGTTAAAGGGGCCGGGCGGTGGCGCTGAAGGTAAGGTGCCTGCCTTACCGCGCTAGCCTTGGACGGACCGCGGTTCGATCCCCCGTGCCCCACATGGTCCCCCAGGCCAGGGGCGACTTCTCAGCACATAGTCAGGAGTAACCCCTGAGCGTCACTGGGTGTGACCCAAAAACCAAAAAAAAAAAAATATTCCTTAGCAAAGTTTTAGTCATTTTGTGTAGAAAATGCTTAACTGTATTTAAAAAAAAAATAGCATGGAGAATTACATTAAAAACACCAGTCACATGGGGCCTGGGAGATAGCATGGAGGTAAGGCATTTACCTTTCATGCAAAAGGTCATCGGTTCGATTCCCGGTGCCCCATATGGTCCCCCGTGCCTGCCAGGAGCAATTTCTGAGCATGGAGCCAGGAGTAACCCCTGAGCACTGCCGGGTGTGACCCAAAAACCAAAAAAAAACACCAGTCACATCTGTAGAGCAGTGTCATCTAGGAACCAAAAACTTTAAAAGCCTTACTCATGAGTCCAAGCACTAATATCCAAAGCTGCTTGACAGTGGAGTCTAGACAATCTCCAGAATAATTGGTTGAATAGAGTTTGTACACATCTGATCATTTATAATATAGTAGTTCCATCACCTAGTAGTAAAGTGACAATTTAATAATATAAATAAATCTATAATAATTTATCAGTCAATTATAGTAATTCTTCTGGAGAGGGGTTTCTGGGCCACACCCATTTGACGCTCAGGGGTTACTCCTGGCTAAGTGCTCAGAAATTGCCCCTGGCTTGGGGGGACCATATGGGATGCCGGGTGATCAAACTGCGGTCCTTCCTTGGCTAGCGCCTGCAAGGCAGACACCTTACCTCTAGCACCAGCTCACCAGCCCCCAATTATAGTAATTCTAGAATAATCTCTATTATACAATCCTATGAACTCATCAATCCAAAAAAAACTTTTTGTGCTAAAAAAAAAAAAGTGAAATAAAAAAGCTAAAGAGTTTGTCAATTCAGGGAATGAGAGAAAATTCAACAGGTTGAAGCACCTGCAAGAGGCCTGAGTCAATCCCTGGTACCACATGATCTTCTGAGCACCAGAAATGAATCCCAAGCACTGAGCCAGGAGTAACCCCAAGAACTGCCAGATGTGACCCAAAATCCAAAATACTTAAAAAATATACTTTTAAAAAGGGTTAAAGGAAATAGTTAATAATTCAAAGATTACATTCCCCACATAAATATTCTTGTTCACAAAACTTGCAGAACCCTGGTTTTTCTAATAAAGGATTCAAGAACAGAGCCAAGAAACAAAGATTATCTAAATTGGACTTATTCTTCAATATGAATCAACCCTTCTTCCCTGAAACCTCAAAATAAACTGCTAATCAATAAAATGCAGCCAGTTTTACAAACATAAAAATTCTGTTGTTATTACATAAAATAACTAGTAAATAACAAAATGCTTGGTATTTCCAAGAAAAAAATAGCAAAAAATGAACATATCAGGAATCAGTCTAATCCCTTATTCAAATTCTACAATAATGTGGAACATCAAGCAACAATAAGATGTGTTATATCCTAAAAGAAAAGCTAAGCCAAACCACCAAAGTGATAGTGCACTCCAGGCCAAAGTGTTAGTACAGGTAGGATATTTGTCTTCCATGTGGCTGACCAGAATTTAATCCCTCACATCCAATATGGTCCACCAAGCCCACCAGGAGCAATTTCTGAGCACAAAGACAGGAGTAACCCCTGAGCACTGCTGGGTGTGGCCCAAAAACAAAGAAAGAAAGAAAGAAAGAAAGAAAGAAAGAAAGAAAGAAAGAAAGAAAGAAAGAAAGAAAGAAAGAAAGAAAGAAAGAAAGAAAGAAAGAAAGAAAGAAAGAAAGAAAGAAAGAAAGAAAGAAAGAAAGAAAGAAAGAAAGAAAGAAAGAAAGAACGAAAGAAAAAAAGAAAGAAAAAAAGAAA
>PVKC010007511.1:0-29499 GCA_004027635.1 Crocidura indochinensis
TGGGTCACACCCGGCAGTGCTCAGGGGTTACTCCTGGCTCCATGCTCAAAAATTGCTCCTGGCAGGCACGGGGGATCATATGGGGCACCGGGATTCGAACCGATGACCTTTTGCATGAAAGGCAAACACCTTACCTCCATGCTATCTCCCGGGCCCCGAAGGTTATCCTTCTATTAACTAAAAGTCTTCATAATTTCTTTATGTATTTATCACCTGAACTTTGTAATAATAAAAATAATAAATATAATAATAATCAGTTTGAATAAAAATCAGTTTGAAATCATTTGTTTCTACAAACAGTTTCAGGTAATGCCATAAATAAAGCTATTAGCTTCGCTTAGCTCTAGGTTTCTGTTTATTGGGATTTTTTTTGGGGGGGGGGACATACTAAGAAATCGATCCTGGTTTGAGGGACCATATAGGACACCAGGATAGAACCATAGTTGTCCCTAGGCTAGCGTTTGCAAGACAATGCTTTACCTCTAGCACTACCGCTCTGGCCTCTCCAGATTCTTGTTTAAATTAAGAAGTGAATAAATGAATGATGACTGGGAACTTTGAAAAGATACAGTGAGAGGACATGTGATATCCATGTCTGGCAAAAGAAACATGAGGTAGGAAATCAAGTATACAACAAAAAAATTTTAGCTCCATAATTATAAAACAAGTAATGAAAAGGTAGTTTCAAATAGTATCAAATTTGATTTTGTATATTGTATTTGATTAACTTATATATCAAAATGAGACTTTAATTTTAATAAGAATTATTTATCTTTATCAAGTAGGGTCCATTCAGAAAGCAGAAACTCTGCTAAGTGTTTCAGAAGAGAAGAATTCAGAGTGTGTGTGTGTATGTTTGGGGGTCTAATGGGGAAGAGGGAGACATTATGAAGGACTAGGGTTCAAAGTACCGGACCTTCCACATGCCAAATATGCACTCTACCCTGTTGAATTATCTCCCTATTCCAGCTTGAAAATGTTGGATAGAAAGCTGGGGTGTCTCCTTCTTTCTGAAGAAATCTGACTTTGCTCTCTTAGTTGGGAAATGAAAGCTAGCATCAAAATGTTAGCAAAGCTATGATATCAGGTCAGTTACATGTGCCTGTGATAACAAGTCCTAGAAAATGGCATTTTACCTTTGTGGGCTTCCTCTCATGGTTCAGAGTTCCAGTATGCTCCCAAGGAAAATACCATATAACCTCAAATTAGGTATACTACGTGTAGTATCTGACTAGTTTTTCTCAAACCTGTCAAGGTCATCAAAAATTCAGCAAATCTGAAAAACTATCAGAACCATAGAGGAGACAAGGCAGATATGACTAGTAAATGTAATATGTTGTCTTGAATGAACTGAGAAATAAATTTGGTAAAAAAAAAAATCTGAATACAAAGTGGATTTTAGTTAATAATTGTGTGCTTGAATAGGTTTTTTAAGTGTAGTAAAATAATATTCAAGGGGCCCGGGAGATACATGGAGGTAAGGCATTTGCTTTTCATTCAAAAGGTCATCGGTTCGAATCCCGGTGCCCCATATGGTCCCCCGTGCCTGCCAGGAGCAATTTCTGAGCATGGAGCCAGGAGTAACCCCTGAGCACTGCTGGGTATGACCCAAAAACCAAAAAATAATAATAATAATAATATTCAAATGTCAGCTATTAATGACAGGTAAAATTGGGTGGGTAATATGAGTAATCCCTATAGTACTTTACAGCTTTTCCTTAAATATTGTTTTTTCTTTAGACAGTTAGTGTTTCTAGCCTCAAAGCTTATTAAAAATGAAAAAATAGGGGCCAGAATAATAGCACAGGTAGGGCCTTTGTCTTGCACACAGCAGACCCAGGACGGACAAATCCAATTAGAATCCAGGCATCCCTTATGCACCCCCGAGCCTGCCAGGAGCAATTTCTGAGCACAGAGCCAGGAGTAACCCCTAAGCGCCACTGGGTGTGACCCAAAACAAAAAAGGAAAGAAAACAAAATACAAGTTTTAATAATGATGAATAGATTTCCACACATACTGCTTATAATTTCAAATTTTCTTACTCATTTGTAAAAACTTACCCAAAACATGTAAAGCATTCATTCCTTTAAACGTGTCCTTTTGTATTTTCTTAACTTTATTATCATGAATTCTGAGTTCTGCTAAGGATTTCGGTAGATTAAGTGGTATTTCACTTAGTTGATTGTGGGATAAATATAACCTTCGAAGCTTCTTTGTAGTTAGAAAGGCCTTTGGGTGAATCTTTGTTAACTTGTTATTGTTCAGAATCACAGCCTAAACAATGCATAAAAAATTAAACAGATTATGCTAAGAGGATTTGATTTATTGATGATATTCACAATGCATACATGGAGTTCATGTAAATTATGTCATCACATACTTGATTAACCATGTGATCAATTCCCATACACTCAGGCTATGCTTAAAACAATTCACTACTGGGGCCGGGCGGTGGCGCTGAAGGTAAGGTGCCTGCCTTACCGCGCTAACTTGGATGGACCGCGGTTCGATCCCCCGTGCCCCATATGGTCCCCCAGGCCAGCCAGGGGCGACTTCTGAGCGCATAGCCAGGAGTAACCCCTGAGCGTCACTGGGTGTGGCCCAAAAAAAAAAAAAAAAAAAAAAAAAAAAAATTCACTACTGAATTGAAATAGTGCAAAGCTTTTATGATATGATTCGTGCCTTTGTTATATAAGCACATGCGTCATGTGGTTAAGGTTTCCCTCCTGTTTCCCATTCATGAAATGACTAATGGTATATTTATCTTCTTTTCAATCCTATACCTTTTGTTAAATGAAATCTGGTACACACTAAGTACATTTGTCATGATTTTATCTACTTCCTCCCTTCCCTGAAACATTCTATCCCCTTCTTTCCTTCCCTTAGTTATTGAGGTCTTTGCTTTTTCAGTAGCATGTGGGGTTTTTTTGTTTGTCTGATTTTTGGTTTTTATTTATTTATTTATTTATTTATTTATTTTATTATTATTTTTTTTTTTTTGGTTTTTGGGTCACACCCGGCAGTGCTCAGGGGTTACTCCTGGCTCCATGCTCAGAAATTGCTCCTGGCAGGCACGGGGGACCATATGGGGCACCGGGATTCGAACCGATGACCTTTTGCATGAAAGGCAAACGCCTTACCTCCATGCTATCTCCCGGGCCCCCGGTTTTTATTTATTTTTTATTTTATTTTATTTTATTTGGTTTTTGGGCCACACCCGGTGATGCTCAGGAGTTACTCCTGGCTATGCACTCAGAAGTCGCTCCTGGCTTAGGGAACCATATGGGGAACGGGGTCCGTCCTAGGCTAGTGCAGGCAAGGCAGGCACCTTACCTCCAGTGCCACTGCCCGGCCCCTGATTTTTATTTTTTAATCAACATTTTTATAGTTTGCCCCTTGAGTATGTTTAAGAAATTATATGCACATTTGATGTCATAAAATTTTTAATATAGACCATTTATTGCTCAAGTTTTTTGTGTGTGTGTATTTGTTTTTGTTTTGGGATCAAACCTGGCAGCACTCTGGGATTACTCCTGGCTCTATGCTCAGAAATTGCTCCTGGCAGGCTCGGGTGACCAGATGGATGCCGGAACCACCACCCTTCTGCTTGCGAGGCAAATGCCCTACCTCCATACTATCTCCCCCCTCCCCCATTTTATCTTGTTTATTTTTGTTTTGGGGAGCTGGGATTCGAACCACTGTCCTTCTGCATTCAATACTATACCTCCATACTATCTCTCTCTGATTTTGTCTTTTTTTCTATTTTTAAAACCTTCCTTCACTTGTATTTACTAGTGTTTATCATTTCTTGAAGACAGGTGTTGATTTGGAAGAAATACAACCTCCAAGGTGGGAGGCTTGGAGCAGCCCCACTCTGCATTCTCCAAACCCTCTATGAAATTTGACCTTAAGGGAGACCATTGACATTTGTCTGCAGGGAAGTGGTGTTTCCCAAAATGGGAAAATTCTGTAGTTTTTCTAGTGCAAAAAATGACCATAACTTAATCCTCCACCTTTCCTTCTCCCTCCCTCCCCCCTCTTCCTCCCACTCATTCTTTCTCCTTTCCTTTCTTTGAATTTTGAAGAATATTTTGTCTATCAAAAATGAGTTTAGAAAGCTTAGTTTTTCGTGAACTTCTGGTTTTTTGTTTGTTTGTTTGTTTTTGGTTCTTGTGTCACACCTGGCAGTGCTCAGGGGTTACTCCTGGCTCTATGCTCAGAAATCACCACTGTCAGGCACAGAGGACCATATGGGATGCCAGCATTCGAACCACCATATTTCTGCATGAAAGGTAAATGACTTACCTCCATGCTATCTCTCCGGCCCCTCCATGAAATTCTTGTCTCTCTACTAAACTCTCTTTTTCTTCAAGGAGGAAATCTAGATTCATTCTTTTGTTGTTGTTGTTGTTGTTTGTTTTGGGGGGGCCACACCCATTGACGCTTAGGAGTTACTCCTGGCTATGCACTCAGAAATCGCTCCTGGCTTGGGGGATCATATGGACAGCAGGGATTGAACTGTGGTCCATCCTAGGTCAGCTGCGTGCAAGGAAAATGCCCTACTGATGTGCCACTGCTCTGGCTCTTAGATTCATTCTTTTTGTTTTTTTTAATAATTTTTTGTGACCAAAGTGACTTACAAATCTTTTACAGTAATATTTAAGGTGCATAGTGAAATTTTTCCTACAAGGCAAAGTGCACTGTGAAGAAAGTGACTTGCTTACTGTGAACCCACAAATTAGGTCAGAGTTGACCTTGGCTCTCTCTGCCTTCCACTCTGTAGTTTCTTGTAGACTTCCCTGTCATTATCCCAAAATGTATATGAGTTGACATCACGGCCAAAAATATGTGCAGAGATTTGTTTTTTTTCCCATTGATAAGACAAAGCAATTATGATTGTTATAAAAAGAAAAGAAAAGAAATACAAAACTGGATCAGAGTTTTTTTTTTCTTTTACAGGTTCAGAGTTTTATGGTCAGAGTTTTGTGGTGTTCTCAAATGCTCCCACAGTACTTGGATTAGCAGTGTCTCTAGTTAAACTATACTTTCTTTGTTGGCTTTTCCATGAAATTTCCAAAAGTGGCTGTTAAAGCCCCATATTTCATAATTAACAATATATGTAAGGTCAGAAAATGAGGAAAACATAGTTTTCCTAAATGAGGTCAGTAAATCTTCATGACGAATGTGGCTGTAATCATGGGGTAGAGTAAACTATGAATGTGTGTGAGTGGTAAATTCTTGTTTACTAATGCTATGCTGTCTTTTGTGGAAATGACCATTTTCAAATGCCAAAAAGGAGCCGAAGGGGGGCCGGAGAGAATCGCACAGCGGTAAGGTATTTGCCTTAGATGCACAAGGACAGTAGTTCGAATCCCGGCACCCCATATGGTCCCCTGAGCCTGACAGGAGCTTTTTCTGAGCATAGAGCCAGGAGTAACCCCTGAGCGCTTCTGGGTGTGACCCAAAAACCATAAAAAAAATAAAAAAGCAGCCAAAATACCATATAAAGAATTTGTGAATCACCCCTAAAATGCTACTTGATTTTTATTTAAGACTAATACCATAAAATATGGCTTCATTAAATAGATGTTCTGAAATATGCATCATGTTCACTATGCAGGAATATTTTTAAAAATGCCTTATGGGGGTTGCACTGGAGCACATCCCCCAACACATGAAGGTCCCAAGTTCAGTCTCCAGCACTGCATGGTGCCCTAGCACTCCTGGATGTAACCTGGTGTTCACTGATTACCACCTGTTGTGGCCCTGGTGGTCCCCAGCTCTGCTAGGGCTGAGTGAAGTGAGCATTGAACCATCTGGTCTAAATAGTTGGCTGAGAATCCCTGGAGTGCCCCACAGGCTCCTTGAGCACTGCTCTAGGAACCTCCCACATGAGAGTAAAAGTGATTCCAGGACTGGGGATATCTCAATAATAGACCTTCTTGAAGTTGTAAGTGCAGGAACCTGATCAATGGTGCAGAACATAGGCCATCTGCCTTGCGTGCACGCGCTAGCCTAGGATGTACCGTGATTCAATCCTCTGGTGTTCCATGTGGTCCCCCAAGCCAGGAACGATTTCTGAGGGCATAGCCAGGAGTAACCCCTGAGCATCACCAGTGTGACCCAAAAACAAACAAACAAACAAAAATGTAAGTGCAGTCCCAGCAGCAAATCCGGTGCACAACACCAAGTATTTGGGAACATCACAGCTGAAGTATGTTTCCTTGGCATGCATCACACCTTTTGTTCCCATACCTGATGGTGTTAGAGGACTACTAGTAGTTCTGCTTGGTATCACTCTGATATTGTATGACCCCATGAAACAAACTCATGCTTTCTGAAAGTGAAGCATGCACTTGACACTCTGAGACATCTCTGGCCCCTACTTCAGTTCTTAAGTAGAGATTTACTTTCACCTGGTTATTTACTCAATAAAGTAATAATCAATTGAATTAGATCTGTAATTTATGACGAACTAGAATACTGGCAAGTAACACAAATTTTGTCATTCTTTACATAGAAAATGTAAAACATGTACAAACAGCTTTTGAATGATAATTTCACTTAAATATTTAAAAATAATGAAGTTGCTTTCTTACGTAAAGTGAAGCAAGTCCTTTAAAGTCATTTTCTTTGATTTCTTTTATTTTATTGTTTTGAAGGTCAATCATTCGAGTGTCTAATGGAATGTTATTTGGAATGGAGGGCAAGCCTGAAATAGACAGATAATATGCATTTACATGCTGGAAATTATATTGTTAATAAAAATATACATTTGTTAAAACCTACAGCCTACAGTTAGCAAATAAAGAGCATGATATAACATGTAGATGATAAAGTTTTTTGAAAGTTTTAAAGACTTCACCAAGTTATGTGAGCACATTAATGCAAGCACACCACAGCACCCTATATAGTCCCCTGAGCCCTGCCAAGAGTGAGCACTGGGTTCTATCTCCAGCATTCCACATGGTCCCCCGAGCCTGCCAGAAGTAATTTCTGAGTTTGAGCGAGGAGCTACCCATGAGCATTACTGGGTGTGATTCCCCCACCAAAAAATGAATCCTTAATTTTAAGACTTTATGGGTCCCAGTTATTATTGCTATTATTTGTGATAGGTAAAAATTGGAAATAACCAAAAATTGGTTATTTTGATGAATGATCTGATAAAGATGTGTTATTTATGTGGGTGTGTCTGTGCTATTAAAACATGAAATTCTACTATTTGCAACAAAAATGAAGCAACTAAAGGGGATACTGTGAAATCAAAATAAGACTGAAATTGCTCAAGGGTCACAATGGGCAGTAAGAGTGGAGGAGACACAAAGGATGGTGGTGACCTTATTTGATGGGAGAAAATATATCGCCTATTAGACAAAGGCCAAGATACTTAAAGCATTAACAGAGTTCACCATCAGAAAACAAAATAACAACCAATAACCCTATTCAAAAATAGGGAAGTTGATGAATAGCCAGTAGGTAAATAAAAGTATTATTATATAAACAAATAAAAGACAATGATATAATCATCTTATTCTGGTGAGAATGGCAAATGTTAAAAAGATTGGAAACAATCAATGTTGACAGGAATGCAAAGAAAAAGGAACCCTCATTCACAATTAGTGGGGATTTTGTCAAAGTTTCTTAGGAAAACAGTATAGTGACTTCACATAAAAGTAGGATCAGGAGCTTTTACCCAGCAAGTCTACTCCTTGACCTCTGTTCCCTAAACACAAAACATTCATTTGTAAACTTAAATATGTATCCATATCCTTTGTAGTGCTAAGTACAATAGTTAGGATATGTGAACAACTTAATACCCAAGGACAAGTGACTGAGTAAAGAAGTTGTGGTATAGATACACAGTAGAAAACTATGCAAGAAAAGATAAAAATTTTTAGTTTGCTACAATCTGGATAGAACTGGAAGGTACTATGTAGAGTGAAATAAGTCAAAGGGAGGACAAATACCCAATGATCGCTCTCATCTGTGATAGACAAAGAAACAAAACAGGCAATAGACAAACCCTTGACCTTGGATTACACAACTGAAATTACCAAGCACTGAGGATAATAGGGATGGGGGCTAGTGGGGAGAATAATAGACTAAAAATAATGAAGGATTATGATAAAGGATTGTATGTACTTGGTGGTGGTGATTAGTAGTTCTGTACATCAAAGCTAAAAGAATTGACATGGTTATAACTGTGCTACCTAATAAAAAAAAAAAAGTAGGAATCAGAGAGTTAGAATAGTGGGTAAAGCACTAACCTTATACTCATCCTACTCACGACTCAGGTTCTGATATAGTTTCCTGGGCACTTTCAAGTGTGATTTCTGAGCACAGAGCCAGAAGTAAGCCTTGAGTGCAGCTAGGTGTGACCCCGGGTCACACCTGGCAGCTCTCAGGGGTTACTCCTGGTTCTATGTGCAGAAATACCCCTGGCAGGCACAGGGGACCATATGGGATACCGGGATTCAAACCACTGAACCACTGTCCTTCTGCATGGAAGGCAAACACCATACCTCCATCCTATCTCGCCGGCCCAAAATCAGAAAATTTAAATTAAAAGTTAAAAATGAGGGCTGGGGGGGCCGGGAGATAGCATGGAGGTAAGGCATTTGACTTTCATGCAAAAGGTCATCAGTTCGAATCCCGGTGCCCCATATGGTCCCCCGTGCCTGCCAGGAGCAATTTTTGAGCATGGAGCCAGGAGTAACCCCTGAGCACTGCCAGGTGTGACCCCCCCCAAAAAAAAATGGGGGCTGGGGCCCAGGAGATAGCATGGTGGTAAGGCATTTGACTTTCATGCAAAAGGTCATCGGTTCGAATCCCGGTGCCCCATATGGTCCCCTGTGCCTGCCAGGAGCAATTTCTGAGCATGGAGCCAGGAGTAACCCCTGAGCACTGCCGGGTGTGACCCAAAAACCAAAAAAAAAAAAAAAAATGGTGGCTGGAACAATAGTACAGTGGGGTAAGGTACTTTCTTTGCATACAGCTGATTTAAGTTCGATCTCCAGTATTCCATAGTGTCTCCTCAAGAACCCCCAGGAATAGTTCCTGAGTGCAGAGCCCAATGTAACTCTTGAACATTGCCAGGTATGTCCCTCTCCAAAAAAGTAAATGATGGGAGTAG
Source organism: Crocidura indochinensis (assembly GCA_004027635.1). Taxonomy (NCBI): domain Eukaryota; kingdom Metazoa; phylum Chordata; class Mammalia; order Eulipotyphla; family Soricidae; genus Crocidura; species Crocidura indochinensis. Next base: position 9,135 of record PVKC010007511.1, read on the forward strand.
ATGTTTTTTTTTTCAGAACCATTTTTAAAAAGAACATGTTCTGAAGATCCAACTCAGAGGAAGAAAGGGAGGATGGAAGGAGGGATGGAGGAGAGAGGAGTCTTAATCTACTAGTATACTAATATTCAGCCATAATAATATTCATTGTCTATGGATGAACTAAAATGAAAGCACTTTGACTCCAATTTGGGGGAAAAAAAAAAACACCCTACTCATTCTCTGATAGTGGGAATGTTGACTGATCCAGCCTTTAGGAAGACAATATGAACATTTCTCAAAAAACTAGAAATTGAATTCCCATATGACCCAATAATACCATTCCTGAATATATACCCAAGGGATCCAAAAACAATGCAGAAAAGAAATCTATAGTTCTATGTTCATTTCAGCACTATTCACATTAGCCAGTATCTAGAAACAACCAGTGTCCATGAACAGAATGTGGATAATCTGTGATCCATCTATACAATGAAATACTATGCATCTTTAGGAAAAATGAAGTCATAAAATTTTCTTATACATGGATGCATATGGAAGTATTATTCTGAAAGAATGAGTCAGAGGGAGGAAGAATAGACATAGAATGATTGCACTGAGTTGTGGGATATATTTTTAAAGTATGATAATCATACCCAAAGACGATAGAGACAAGGACCAAGAAGATTGATCCATGGTAGGAAGCTTGCCACAAAGAGCTGGGAAATTCAGTTAGGGCAGAGGAGAGATTATTATGTCAATGATAGTTGGAAATGATCACTCTAAATGATCTCTGGGTGCTGAAAGGTGGTAAAGGAATATACATGATATCCCTTCAGTATCAGTGTTACTAATTAAAGTGTCTATAAGGGGGGCCGGGCGGTGGCGCTGGAGGTAAGGTGTCTGCCTTGCCTGCGTTAACCTAGGACGAACCGTGGTTCGACCCCCCGGCTCCCCATATGATCCCCTGTGTCTGCCAGGAGCAACTTCTGAGCAAATAGCCAGGAGTAACCCCTGAGCATCACTGGGTGTGGCCCAAAAAAAAAAAAAGTGTCTATAAGGAAGGGGGGCATGTCTGTCAGAGAGGTAGGCAGCAGGGAGGGAAAACTGGAGACACTAGTGGCAAAAAATGCACATTGGTGAAGGGATGGGTATTGGACATTGACTGAAACACAAACATGAACCAATTTGCAATTATCTCAAAGTGATTCAAGTAAAAATTATTTTAAAAAAGAAAATAAGAAAGAATTGGGGCGGAGATATAGCACAGATAGCAAGGTGTTTGCCTTGCATGCAGAAGGTCGGTGGTTCGAATCCCGGCATCCCATATGGTCCCCTGAGCCTGCCAGGAATGACTTCTGAGCATAGAGCCAGGAGTAACCCTTGAGCACTGCCGGGTGTGACCCAAAAACCAAAAAAAAAAAAAAAAAAAAAAAAAAGAAAAGAAAAGAAGAAAGAAAACAAGCCAGAGCAATAGCATAGCAGGTAGGGTGTTTGCCTTGCACACAACTAAAGTAGGTTTGATTCCTGACATCTCATATGTCTGTCCCTTAAGCACTTCTGGGTGTGTTCCCCTCAAAAAGAAAACATCCTACAGATTAAATCGTTCTGGGTTTTTTTTGTTTTTTTGTTTTGTTTTGGTTTGATTTTGGTTTTTGGGTCACACCTGGCAGTGCTCAGGGGTTACTCCTGGCTCTATGCTCAGAAATTGCTCCTGGCAGGCACGGGGGACCATATGGGGCACCGGGCTTTGAACCGATGACCTTTTGCATGAAAGTCAAACGCCTTACCTCCATGCTATCTCCTGGGCCCCTAAATCGTTCTGTTTTTTTATGTTTAAAAAGTTTAAAGGTTTTAGGAGTCCGGAGAGCATAGCAGTAGGGCATTTGCCTTGCATGCAGCCGATCCAAGACAGACCTGAGTTTGATTCCTGGCATCCCATATGGTCCCCCAAGCCTGTCAGGAGCGATATATATATATATATATATACACATATATATATACGATATATAATAGATATATATATGATATATATAGATACATATATATATCTATATATATATATATAGATACGTATATATATATACGATTTCTCAGTATATATTTCTCAGTATTTCTCATATATATATACGATTTCTCAGTGCATAGCCAGGAGTAGACCCTGAGCGTCAGCAGGTGTGTCCCAAAAATAAAACAAACAAACAAAAAAGAAATCGCTCTGGCTTGGGGGACCATATAGGATGCTGGGGGATCCAACTGAGGTGCAAGGCAAACACCCTACTGCTGCTCTATCACTCAGGCCCTAACAGTGATTTCTGAGCTCAGAGCCAGGACTAACCCATGAGTGCTGCTAGGTATAGGGAAAAAAACGTTCAAAGATTTTTGTTTTGTTTTGTTTTGTTTTGGGGGGGTCACACCCGTCAGCGCTCAGGGGTTACTCTTGGCTCCACACTCAGAAATTGCTCCTGGTAGGCTCGGGGGACCATATGGGATGCTAGAATTCAAACCAATGACCTTTTGCATGCAAGGCAAATGCTTTACCTCCATGCTATCTCTCCGGCCCCCCACGTTTAAAGATTTTTTAAATATTTGATGATCTAGTAAACTTTCCAAATATTTAAACAAGAAACTTCTTTACAAATTAACAAAACTCAGGCTAGAGATATAAGAGAGTAGCTAGGGTGCTTGCTTTGCATGCACCCAACACATGTTTGGTTCCAGGTATCCCATATTGTCCCCCAGCCATGCCAGGAGTGATTCCTGAGTCCTGAGCCAGGAGTAACCCTTAAGCATCAATGGGTATGACCTAAACATTAGCAAAAATGTTTTTTTTTGTTTTTTTTGTTTTTTTTGGTTTTTGGGTCACACCCGGCAGTGCTCAGGGGTTACTCCTGGCTCCATGCTCAGAAATTGCTCCTGGCAGGCACGGGGGACCATATGGGGCACCGGGATTCGAACCGATGACCTTTTGCATGAAAGGCAAACGCCTTACCTCCATGCTATCTCCCGGGCCCCAGCAAAAATGTTTTAATTAAAAAAACAACAGTAAGGTGGCCGGCAAGGTGGCACTAGAGGCTAAGGTGTCTGCCTTCCAAGCACTAGCCAAGGAAAGATCGCGACCACGGTTTGATCCCCTGGCATCCCATATGGTCCCCCCAAGCCAGGGGCAATTTCTGAGCCCTTAGACAGGAGTAACCCCTGAGCATCAAATGGATGTGGCCCGAAAAACCAAAAAAGAAAAAAAAAACAGTAAGGTACTTGAAATTTTAGTGAGTACTTACTTCCTTATTATTTTCATTGGGTCCTAACTAGTCTTTTTTGGGGGTGGGGGGCACACCCAGTGGCACTCTGTTTACTCCTGGCTCTGAGTTCAGAAATCACCTGTCAGGCTCTGGGGACCATATGGGATGCCAGGAATCGAACCCAAGTCTGTCCTGGGTCTGTCACATGCAAGACAAACACCCTACCAGTGTGCTATCTCTCCGGCTCCTAACTACAGTCTTGGCAAAATTAAATTGACTTGTTCTTACCTAGGTCAGAGCAGTGTACAACCCTTGAATAGCATTGACATCCAAACGGACATGTTGGAAACAGATCAAATGGGAAGAAAGGGTTGACTGGTTCTCTTGTTGGAAAGAGAGAGTTGTCAGTGTCGCTGTCCTCTGCATCTTCCATGTCCTTCAGCATCATGTCCTTCAATGTCTTGTAGGAAGAGGGAGAGAAGGGTTTGGCAGAACACAAAGCCAAAAAAGCTAGCAGCACACATCCCTTCATGTTGTTTCATGTAACGAGGCCCGCCTAGGACTGAGGAGATATTAAGGATTGGGTTAATTTCTAAGACAATAGTTTATCTGTGTATTCTCAGAATTGGCAGGAGAATCACAAAAGTCCTTTCCTGCCCATTTTTTTTTTATTTATTTATTTATTTATTTATTTTGGTTTTTGGTTCACACCCGGCAGTGCTCAGGGGTTACTCCTGGCTCCACGCTCAGAAATTGCTCCTGGCAGGCACGGGGGACCATATGGGGCACAGGGATTCGAACCGATGACCTTTTGCATGAAAGGCAAACGCCTTACCTCCATACTATCTCCCGGGCCCCTCCTGCCCATTTTTAAGGTAAAAGTTAATTTTTTAGAAATCTTTTTGGATACTATAGTATGCTTTGATGCATCAAAAGCTTTAAGCTTATCTTTTCCAGGGACTGGAGAGATAGTATAGTAGGTAGGGTGTGTATGGCTGAACTGGGTTCTATCCTCAGCACCCCCTATGGTAGAGTCTGCCAGGAACAATCCCTGAGTGCCAAGCCAATAGTAATTCCTGGGCACAACTAGTTTGATGTGAAAATAAATTTTCAAGGACTGGAGAGATGTTGTAGCATGTAAGGTGCTTGCTCTGCATATGTCTAACGAGTTCAAGCCCCATTATCCTATATGATCCCTCAAGCATGCCAGGTGTGATCTCTGAGCACTTCTGAATATGTCCTTCTACAAAAAATATCTTTGAAATATTTTTCAATGCAGCTAGAAAGATGCAAGTACAAGAGTTTTAGCACATTTCATGTACATGGGCAACTTGAGTTTGATCCTGGGTCCCCTATATATTCTTAAACTTAGTACCTGGAGTAAGTCCTACGCTTTGCTAGGTGTAGCCCAACACTTCCCTCAAATAATAACATGAATAAATAATAGTCCATTTTTTTTATCCAATAGTTCTCCTTTTTGGAATCTGCTCTCAGGAAAAAAATGGGATAAGCAAAGATGTTTATCACAGACATGTTTATAGTATCAAGAAAAATAAAAGAATATTAATGGTTTAAGAGAAGTATAAAATAAGAGTATATTTACTTCTTGAAATACTTTGGAACCCACAAGGTATTTGCAAAAGATATTTAAGGTATAAAATATTTTGAAATAAAAACAAATATAAATAAAACATTTTTAGCATAGTTATCACTCAAATGGCAAACAAAAAATTGGCACAAGTGTGATTTGTTCTCTTAGCTATCCCAAAATTCAATGTTCCTATTTAGAAAGACTTGGTAGTTTTGTATTTTTTGGTCTGGAAATGTTAAGACCACTAATTTATACAGAAAAGCAAACATTCCTAAACTTACTCCCCCCACAAACTACTGAATACATTCTACGTTATATAGTAAAGGGTATCTATAAATAGCATGCCTTTGTTTTCTTTAATTTTTATATTGATAAGTATCATTATACTAAGAAAATCAGTAAATATTTTAAAACAAAAACAGGGAGTAATAGTACATTGGATAATGCATATGCTTTGCATATGGCCAACCAGGGTTTGATTCCTGGTATCCCATATGATTCAACTAGTACACCAAGTATAATCTTTGAATACATAATAGGAGTAATCCCTAAGCACTTCTGGAGTAGCCCCTCCCCCCCAAGAACCAGTATCCTACCTGAGCCTATTTGTCATTTACATAGTAAATGTAGTCAGCTTCTTTTTTCACTGACCATCACTCTTAGAGTTAATCACATTTTTCCACATTGTCATTGGGATTTTCCTTTCTAGTCTGTTTTTTCTAATACCTGATCCAAAGCATCTGATATCCAGACTATTGTTGTTGTTTTAATTCTTTTTTGTTTTGTTTTTTTGTTTTGTTTTTGGGCCACACCCGGTAACACTCAGGGGTTACTCCTGGCTATACTCAGAAGTCGCTCCTGGCTTGGGGGACCATATGGGACACCGGGGGATCGAACCGCAGTCCGTCCTAGGCTAGCGCAGGCAAGGCAGGCACCTTACCTCTAGCGCCACCGCCCGGCCCCTGTTGTTTTAATTCTTTGTTTTTCATTTTTCCTGTGCTTTCTAGTTTGGGAATTAATTTCAGTTGTATTCTTTTAAAGTCCAGTCAAAATCAGAATGTTCACATTAGATCTTTCTAAGCAAGATTTATCCCCAATACCCTCATGTTTATTTACATATTGTGATTGCTTTACCATCACCTGTTGAAACATATTCCTTAAAATTTTAATAAATAAAGGGCATTGTTTATATTCAAACAGACTTATGCTAGTCTTCCATTTGGGACATATGTTTGACTATGCACTATTGTCTATTGATGAAACTATTTATAGCAGACTATCCAGATGTCCCTGAGCCTTAGTTACCCTAACTTGCAGCTAAGCTGCCTTGTTTGAGTACAGCTAAAAAATAGCACCTGTAATTAAAGGACTGTATAGATATTCAATATTGTGCCAACCTTAGCAAGATTTAGTGCTTTAAATTCAATTCTCACAGATCTTGACTAATGCCAGCTGCTCTTCTTTAGACATAGTAATCATAAATCATTAGGGGAGAGTTAAATATTCCTATTGTCGGGGCCCGGGAGATAGCATGGAGGTAAGGCGTTTGCCTTTCATGCAAAAGGTCATCGGTTCGAATCCCGGTGCCCCATATGGTCCCCCGTGCCTGCCAGAAGCAATTTCTGAGCATGGAGCCAGGAGTAACCCCTGCGTACTGCCGGGTGTGACCCGAAAACCAAAAAAAAAAAAAAAATTCCTATTGTCAGCAGTTATTAAATCAAATCAATTATTAGTTGGTAATAATTCATCTCATAAATAGCATTTTAGTTTTGGGTTTTGGGGTCACACCCTGCAGTATTCAGGAGTTATTTCTGGCTCTACACTCAGAAATCACTCCTCGCAGGCATGAGGGACTAGATGGGATGCTGGGATTCGAACCACCTCTTCAACACTTTTGCATGCTGTTGTCAGGATATATTTTTGCAAAGAGCTTTGTACAGTTAGAGGGTAGGATTGGAAGTAGTTGTATGGTCACTGAGATCCTGCTGGAGACTCAAGACCTACTGACTTCTGGAGATTGGCTTGGGAGAACAGGCAGAATAAGTTTCTGTATTCCAGTTACCCTGGAATCTTGGCATGGGTAGCTGGTGATAGAAAACTGGGGCTCATTTTCAGTAATATTTCATCTCTGACTTGTAATTTCTGCTTCTTGACTGCCTGCCTAACTTTGTTCATCGCATCTCTTGACCTTTGGCTTCTGTGCGATTCCTAACTCCTTTAAAGCTTGGTTGTTGCTCGACTTTACCTTGACTACCAACATTTAGTCCTTAGCTAAATCATAGATTGTTCCTGATTCAGTGCATTTTATATCATTCTTCCATTGCAATTCTGTCTCTTAAGTCCATAACTTCTTCTATCTAATCTTTTCTGATCTTGACAAGAAAACTGCTAAATCCAGTGCCATGTTGCTTTATTCAAGGTTGTAGGTGGTTTTCAATTTTCTTGTTACCAAGTGAGCACTATGTACAAGGCACAGTGTTAAATGCTGAGAGTATGGATGTGTCTCTCTGGTAAAGTGCATGTCTTGCATGCCTGTGACCTAGCAGTTCCCAGCAACACAAAATAAACAAAAGCAAACAAATACCATATTAGAATCCTGAATCTGTGAAGTGGAATATGTCTCAACAATCTCCAGAACTCGGCTCTCCCTACCCTCTTCTTTTGCACTTCACAGCTCAAAAACCAAAACCACTATTCCTAATTGACACTCAGATAAGGGAAGAATTCTGTTGTAAAAGTTAATGAGTGTCAGGTGAAGTAATATAAAAACTAAAAACAAATGTCTGAGTTTGTAAATAGAACTAAGCTATAAGTAGACTGTTGTGTATGTTGTGACTTTGACAGTTTAAAGAAATCTCCAAATGTGTTGTCCCTGGAACACTGACAGTGACATTCTTCAGCATAAGTGATAACTGCTTCTTGTAACTCTCAATTTGCTTCCTGGGACCAGCAGAAATAAAGACATTTATAAAAGACAACACACATGTGAAAAGATTGAAGTTGAATATACAAACTTAATAAATAGGATATGATAGGTGAAGGATTTTTCCCCTTGCTCTGAAACATATTTTTAATAACTGTTATGTTTTAAATGTTTTAAATATCAGGCTACCAACCAAATATTTGCTTTAGTCCTCTAAATGCTTTTGACTTTTTCACTTTGGTAGCATTAGATGGCTTGTGTACAATCAAAGTTTCCCATACACTCCCCATTTCCTCCAACTCAAACAACAGTATCTAACAAAAACTTTCTGGAATTCTACTTTATTTATTCCACTCCATGGAAGATGAATATTTTAGTAAAGGTAGATTTTGAATGTGCTGGTTATTTCTGTATTTTAATGTGAAAACTTGGGGTTATTTTGTTTTGTTTTGTTTTGGTTTTTGGGTCACACCTGGCAGAGCTCAGGGGTTACTCCTGGCAGGCTTGGGGGACCATATGGGATGTCGGGATTTGAACCACCATTCTTCTGCATCTAAGGCAAATGCCCTACCGCTGTGCTATCTCTCTGGCCCCAAAACTTGGGTTTTTATATATAACTTATATATATATATATATACACATATATATAACTGATTATATATACATATAAAACTGATAGTTTTCTTTTTTTTTTTGGTTTTTGGGTCAGACCCGGTGACGCTCAGGGGTTACTCCTGGCTATTCGCTCAGAAGTCGCTCCTGGCAGGCACGGGGGACCATATGGGGAACTGGGGGATCGAACCGCGGTCCGTCCTAGGTTAGCGCAGGCACCTTATCTCCAGCGCCACCGCCCGGCCCCCAAAAACTGAGTTTTCTATAAAGTATAAGTTCCCTGAAAAGTACATTTAACACTTAATATACTTGAATATCAACCTAAGAAAATCATAGAACTTAAAAAAAACAAAAATAAGAAGTATACTGAGGACCAGAGTGGTTGTACAAGTAATGCACTTGCCTTGCACAAGGCCAACCTAGGTGCAAGCCCTGGCATCAGGTAAGGTTCCATGAACTTTTTTTTTTTTTGGCCACACTCAGTGACTCTCAGAGTTTACTCTTGTTTTTGTGCTCAGAAATCACTCCTGACAGGCTTGGAAAACTGTATGGGATGCCTCGGATTGAACCTGGGTCAGTGCTGGGTCAGCCATGTAAAGGCAAATTCCCTACCTCTGTGCTAATCTCTCTGGCCCAAAGTTCAGTGAACCTTGCTAGAAGTGAACCCTGAGTGCAGAGCCAGGAGTAAATACTGAGCATATCTGGGTGTAGCCCCTAAACAAAAAAAGAAATAAAATTTAGCAAGAGTAATATGTGTAAGATTTCAAATGGGAAGCCAAGAGTACATTTCAGCTTTCCTGTGGCTTGGCAGTCACTTTTCCTTTTGTAAACCTTGGGCTCCTTCGTGTCTTTCTGTGACCCTAAAGAATCCAGAATGAGGTGGAAATTAGGTGCTGGTGGTAGAGGGACACTGTGTGGGGAGACCATAACTTCTGGAAAGGGCCAAAAGGTCAGGGCACAGGGTGAGAGAGGAGCTTGGACACTTTCCCCTCCACAACACTGTTAACTTGATTGGTGAGAGGTGTCCTCTCTACCTTTGGTGAGAGAGGATAGTAGCCTCTGAGGCTGAACAATGCAGTGTCTGCTACACTTAGAAGGCTTGTGAGACTTTGGCATAGCCAGCTAGTCTTGTCTTTTCCTTGTGAAGGAGGACAGACATCTTAAAATCTAAAGTTGTTACCTAATTGAAACTCCTTGGTGGAGTTTCTGAACTAGAATGTAAAGGTTCTAGTTAAAAATGGCTGTGAGCACTACCTTCTGAAGGCATCCAGCTTTACTACTGGCATTCATTGTGGTGGTGATCATAAAGGTTTGATACTAGCATCAGTATCAAGCTATACTACAGCAAAGTATCCTTCTATAATCATATAAAATTAGTGTTCTCTTTTGCATTTGCTTATAATTATTGCTTGTAAAAACGAATGAACCTTGATTCCATGTGTAGTTTACACTTGCACCCTTCAGCTGAGTAATAAAATCTTAAAACAGTATTTGTGAGTGAAAACCCCAGACCTGACCCTATTCTAGATGAACAGTTTTTCACCAGTAGAAAAAGATTGGAATGTTCAGGGTGGAGCAGCAGTGTTACTCAAAGAGAATATAAAAACTGAAGAAACAGTATAGGGATTAGGACAACTGTCTTGCATGTAGCTGATCCCTGATCACAGAGCCAGGAGTAAGCTCTGAACACATAGTCAGATGTGGCTCTGAAATCATAAGAACAAATAACAAACAAAATCCTGAAAGAATAGAGAGGAAATTTTATTTCTTTCGTATTGATATGCCTGTTTAGTTGTATTATTTTTAAATGTGGAGTTGACTATTATTGTTCAAAGTCAATTTGATTAGTTTTTGGCCATATTTAATTGTGTTATTTTAAAACTTTGACAAATACTTCTCTTGTCCTCAGGAGCAAGAAAATAATATTTGTCTTGTTCTCAGCCCAGTTTTGTCAGTTTGTTACTCATGGAAAGCTTTGGGTTTGGTTTCAGGTTTCTCTTAATAAGAATAATATTTGGAATATCATTTCAGTGCTACTGCTGATACCAATAAATCATGACATTTTAGAGCCAGGAGAGAGAAACATGCCTTTGAGCTTTGCTCACAGTATTTTTTTTTACAACAGTGACCACAAGGTTGACCTCTTCTCTTCCTTCATGGTCCTCCCCTACAAAGCCCATTCCAGACAAGTTTCTTCCCCCACTGACATCCAGGCCAGAACCTCTCCTCAGAGATTTAACCAGGTTCTCAGGACTGGGAATATAGATGAAAAGTGTCTTTCTGGATTTATATAAAACTCTATTCTCTTAAGTGTTTCACAAATTTAGAATGGAAAAAGTGTGTAAGTGAAATGGTATTTCCTATTGGACACTGTTAAGAAAATAAATCACTGCGCTTTTAAATCCCATGTGTTAAGATTCAATCCTTCCCCCTTGTCTCAGATATTCCTGTTTGTTCGTTAAGTATCCATCCTCATGTTGAGTATCTATAACTTGCACTAGTATGCACCAAAATATCTTGCAGAAGAAATACAAATACAAAACAGATATAAGTTATGGTCTTGTGAGAAAACATCTAACTCACAAGTCCAAACATGCATTTGAGAATGTAAGCAGAGTACAGCTTATCATGGAAACTGATACTTTGAAAGAAGACACTTTTCTTCAAAAAACAAAACAAAACAAAACAAAACAAAACAAAACAACCTTAGAATTGTATAAGTAGCATCTGATTAAAAAATTGCTGGCTGCTTTTCCTTTATCATCACTTAGTCCAATAATCTTGTTGCTCTCTTCAGAATGAAAACAAAGAATATCTCTCTTCCTATTTTTTCTGATTGCTTTAAGCTGTGCTTGTAAAGTTGCTGTCTTTATCATATACCTCAGATCCTGTCTGGGGATCCTGAGGTACAAAGACTGTATTGCCTGCGTCTCTGCTACACGCTTCTGTGCTCAACATTGCTGACAAATTGAAAACATCAGTCTGCTTTATGTGTATGTAGAATCAGGATTTCTTTTTATTCCTTTATACATGCATACATGCATGCATGCATGCATACATACACACAAACAAAATCCTCTGAGATATGGAGACCCCATCAGATCTCTTTGTGGCTTAATCCTACACCATGTGTCAAGTGTTTTGGCTGCCATGCCCTGAATTGATTTATAACAAAAAACTGTTTTGTTCTACTAAAATGACAAGGGATTAAAACGGTTAAGTACATTCCTTAACACATTGTTCAGTCATTTCCATCCAGATTTAATAACACAATGTCCTTTGGAAGGAGATAAAGAAAATCTTTCTGTTAAATTCTGACTAGACTTTGTCAAAATATCTTAACCATCATATTGATAATAAAAACAAATTCTGCTACTACTGATAAGTATTTCCTGGGATTATGCAGGTTCTCTTTTGTTTTCTTTCTCCTTTTCTTTCTTTTTTTTTTTTTTTTTTTTGCATTGCATTAATTGAACCCACGTCTCAGGCAGGTAAGGTGTGTGTTTTAGCACAGCCAGCTCCTATAGGGATTTCCATTCTAATTGCCCAGTACCTCATGCCATAAGTGTGAGGAAGACTTTTATCGAGAAAAAAATATGAATATTCAAATGTATAAAGATGATATTTGAGTACTACATATACTAAGAATACACTAGAATATATCAGTTTTACATTTTGAAAGAAATAATCACTAATTTCCTTTAATGTGTTTATGATATCCCCAAGCTTCATTATCACTAATACTAAAGTAATAACATTTTCCTAAAAGATAGAATCGCAAGATATTCAAATTCAAATTATTTTTAGAGTTAAGCAGGTTAAAATTCATAGTAATGCACACTGACAGTTTTCCATTAGCTGTAAAATGACATTGAAAATTAACAAAATCAAACTTTGAAGTTGATTATTAACTACTAATTTCATGATGTTTTGCAGATAAATTTACGCTTTAGCATATCTTTTTTAACATTTATATCAATACATTAATGTCTCTTTGTATCCATTATAAAATAATTGTGCATGGAAAACAAAGATAAGAACCACATACCTTGTTAGAAAAGAGTAGTCCTTTGAAAATAGAATTTTCCACCATATACCTGGTAATCTATAATGAAAGTGTTCTCAGGCACTTTAGCATTTAAGAAGAGTTGAGAAGGTACATTTGGAGGAAAAGTACTTCAGCACAGCCTGGTGTGGCTGCACCCTGGGTGACACTGGAGAAGCTGCTTCCAGATTAGTCCATGTTAGTACTGAGGAGAGAGATTAAAGCTTGTTACTGCTCATGTGTTTTCCATCACTTTTTGTATCTTAGCCAAGACTTCTAGCTAAACTCTAGACGTCTACTGGAAGATTCTGAAGAACGAGTTTAATAATGCATGGCAAGTGGCCACTGAAAGTGCAGCCAAAGCCATTCAAGAAATACCTAATTTTTAAAAAATACTTCATGAAATTCTTAATTGAATGAATATTTGTATTTACAAATTTAAAAGAATAGCTCACGCTATATAGACTCATAAAACATTTGTCACCCCTGCTGAAGTGCTTAGCATTATTGGCGTGTAAAACCAGCTGCACCTGAGAAAGGAGTTCAGGCTTTTGTTCTCTTTCAGTGATTGGGGCATGGAGCATTGTCCTTGGCAGCAACAGCCTTGACTGGGTGCTAGTCAGACTCAGCATCTATGCAGGAAAGCAGGCAGACATGGGGGTCCAGGAAATGTGCAGATCCACTGGAACCACATAGCATTTAGGAAGATCTTGGGGTCAGATAGGAGGATAAAGACACTGTTAGCACACTCTTCCCCACCCATCCCTCATACCCTGATCAATTAACAAATCCTATGAAAAATTATGTTTTTGTAGTGTTGTGAGACTCACTAATGCTAGCTAATTTCTGCCATTCTTTCAGATGTGGAAATTTAAGGACCACCCTAATACAGACACTATCTTTGGTTAGCAGAGCCATTTTCTCTTGCTGTAAATGATCTTATTGTCCATTGTCCTTACTCTCCTGAAAAGTGGCACAGCTTACCCAAGTGAGGCAGTGACAGACTTAAAAAAAAAAAAAAACTGCCTCTCGTGAAGGGTTGCCCACTCCATGTAAATAAAAAGACCCCTTGGGCCAATCTGAAGTGAGGGAACTTCAGTCCCTGAGGATAGCCATCTCCCTACATGGCTAGAAAGCTCATGTTCACATGAATTCAGTTATTTTGAGCTTGAGCTATGTGTCTGTACCAGTGCTGAACTGAGATATCATAGAAGTTGGACTTTATTGCCCTGAGTTCTAGGAGAACAGCATTCATAAATGTATAACTCTGGATTTCAATTCTCTTCTTTCTCTGTACACTGTTCTGTTTTCTAGCTTAACTATAGTGTCATGATAGCAGACCTTTGTAGGGCTGTTTAGTTTTCATAAGCTGAGCTCGTGATCACAGGATTTGTATGGAGATCCATACAAATTCTTGTGGTTATTTGCCACTTGTTCATTCTCATTATTTCATAGCATCATAGTGTATGGAGAAATTTCAGATGATACATTCTGTGTTCACACTGGTATTTAACAGGAAAGTTCTTACGTGTGCTATTACAGTGAGAATTCAGATACTTTCATTCTACCCTTTCAGGCTCAGCTCTTTGTTTTGGGTATATAGAATTCCATTTTAAAACTGAAAAGCTTTGGAGCCAGAGAAATAGTACAGTTAATAGGACACTTGCCTTGCATGTCATCAACTCAGGTTTAATTTCTGACACCATATTCCTGTCCCCCAACCCATACTAGGAATGATACCTGAGCAAAGAACCAGGAGTAAATATGCCGCCCCCAATAAAACAAAATAAGAAAAATTATAAATATTTAACTTATCTTTAAAAAATTAAGAGTCCACAATGTATTAGCTCTATTTTTACATGACAGCATCTGACAGGGCTAAGTAGGGACACTCCCTCTGTCAGTGAGATGTGTTTCCACTTGCCCCCACCCTCTCCCATTTCCCTTTACAAAAGTCTCCATGCTCCTCTGGGAGAGTTTTTCCCTCTTTGTCTAGAGACTCTCTAGAACTATTTACCATGAGGTTCTTGACCCAAAGGTGTCTAAATAAAGATACTTTCTTTCCTACCCATATTCATCTGGCTCTTGCTTTAGTCCAAGAACCAGGAAAAATAGGCCTGGTGTGCAGTGCTAGAGTTGGGAATGTATTTATTTGACTTCTTCATTCTATTTTGTACACATTGTGACTCAAGGTGACCAACCACGGTTCAAAACTTCTTTCATAGTTCTCTGACTGCCAGGAGCTTTGATCAGTTCTGGTCAGCTACAGAACTGACCAGCCTTCACTGACAAATATTATGGGACGGAACTCAACCTTATCTGCTTCTATTCTGTACACAACTCTGTAGCTTCTCTTTATGATATATCTATATCTTATATCTATTATATATAGTATATAGATTTATATAATTTAGTTATAAGATATATATGTCATATATATATATGGAAAACATCTTACAATTTTGGTTCCTGGTGAAAATACAGGAAACCTAACTCATTTCTATATGTTTGCTTTGATTGTTTGGATTTTGCTTCATCAGCTTTGAACCTAAACTTTGAAGAATTAGTTGTACTCTATCAAACAAGATCTTGAAAAATTGTGAATAATCTGCACATAATCACACTATCAGCAATATAAGATTACAGATCTGATAAAGTACTCAGTACTGAAGTTTTATCAACAGAAGCATTAAGTTCCATAAAAGGAACTCAAGGCAAATGTTTTTACATTGGCTCAGTATATCCTAGGCATGGTGAAAAAAAATCAAGTTGTTAAAGCAAGATTGGACATAATTTCTGAAACTCTTTCCTAACGTTCTGATTTAGAAATGGAGTCAAAGTGATAATGGCCATTAACAGGCCACTTGAGAGGTCTGTAGACAAATGTCACCAGGCACAGTGGGAACCCCCTGTTAGTGGATGGAATGACATTCTTCAAAGCACGGATATCACTCAGTAATGAAGTTTTCATGTATTTGGTCAGCTAGTGTGTGGCCTCTCTTTCTCTGTGTCCTTTTTTCTGAATTAATGGAATGAATAGTGAGTCCCTCCTTTGTTCTGTTACCTTGTTGTGGCAACTATGTGATAGATGTAAAGAAGAATGAAGTAGGGGCCGGAGAGATAGCATGGCGGTAGGCCATTTTCCTTGCATGCAGAAGAATGGTGGTTTGAATCATGGCATCCCATTTGGTTCCCCAAGCTTGCCAGGAACGATTTTTGAGCATAGAGCCAGTAGTAACCCCTGAGTGCTGCCAGGTGTGACCCCCCCCCAAAAAAAAAATATATATATATATAAAAGAATGAAGTAGGGATTACCCTGAGTTACTTGAAGGTGCTTCCTTGAAGAAAATCTCAAGTCATTGACTCTTAGAGTGTAATCATGTGTAGTCTATATATAGAGGTTCTCTATAATAGAGTCAAAGACATCTGAAAGAAGTAGATGCTTATTTCATGGTTTGTTTAGAATGTGGGAATGTTCCTCATGGCTCTCTGATTTAACATGAATTTACTTTAAATTGTAGGAACACAGATATTTTCAGCTTACAGATAAGTTCTGTTTAGAGCAAATGATGAATGGATAGAAAGGTTTTTTCGGCCACAGAAAGTCATATTTAAGAATTATTCCTGGGGCCCAGGAGATAGCATGGAGGTAAGGCATTTGCCTTTCATGCAAAAGGTCATCGGTTCGAATCCCGGTGCCCCATATGGTCCCCCGTGCCTGCCAGGAGCAATTTCTGAGCATGGAGCCAGGAGTAACCCCTGAGCACTGCCGGGTGTGACCCAAAAAGACCAAAAAAAAAAAAAAAAAAAAAAAAAAAGAATTATTCCTGGGCTGAGCAGGTGGCGCTAGAGGAAAGGTGTCTGCCTTGCAAGCCCTACCTTAGGACGGACTGCGATTCGATCTCCCGGCGTTCCATATGGTCCCCCCCAAGCCAGGAGCGATTTCTGAGCGCATAGCCAGGAGTAACTCCTGAGCGTCAAAAGGGTGTGGCCCAAAAACCAAAAAGAAAAAAAAAGAATTATTCCTGGTTTGGTTCTTAAGTATCACTACCTGTTGTGCTCAGGGGAACTTTTGGTGCCAAAAATCAAACTCATGGCCTCCCACAAGCAAGTGTTGTACTGCTGAGCCATAACCCTAGCCCATAATATAGTTTTAAAATCCATTGCATTTTATACCAAAGTTCATATTTACAGCTAAACTAAAAAATTAGATCTGGGGCTGGAGAGCTAGCATGGGGGTAGGGCGTTTGCCTCACATGCAGAAGGATGGTGGTTCAAATCCCAGTATCCCAAATGGTCCCTTAAGCCTGCCAGGAGCGATTTCTGAGCGTAGAGCCAGGAGTGACCCCTGAGTGCTGCAGGATGAGACCCAAAAACCAATAGAAAAAAATAGATCTAGCTCTGCTGGCCTTGAAATTCTATGCAATTTCAGCAATTCATAGAAGGAGGGGACAACCCCCTTTAGACTGCTCCCTGAACCCCAGCTCTGAGTGGCTCCTTCTTACAAAGGCTCTCTTTGTAGTCAGGTCACCTCAGTCATGCAGTGGCAATAGGGATAAATGGTCTGATGCTTGTTCTTGGCACATTTTAAGCCCTGAACATCAATCATTCAGGCACTTTTCTCACTGGATCCCATACTATAAAAGCTATCTGTATCCTCTATGAGTATATGTGTGAGCAGATTAACTCCTGGCTTTGAACTCTTGGCCAAGTGTTTGCATCAGCCTAGTGTTTGCTAGACAGATGCTTTAAGCCACAAAACCATCTTCTGGATCATGAAATAGCAAATGTTGCAGTGCAGGAAGGAATAGAGTAGGAGCCAGCCTGAATGTGCACTCTGAGCTTCTAAGAAAGAGTAGACTTGACACTAGACTCTACATCAGTTACAAATCTTATGATAACTTAATGATAATCAAAGAAAGAGTATCAAAGGTTGAGGGCTCCTAGAGTAGGCCAACTGAACTCAGAAGATCACAGGATTAGAGATTCACCATAAGAAGAAATCACCAGTGTAATAACAAACTGAGACAAACCAAGGACATGAAAACTACTAAATGAAGTATTCTTGGATAGCAGAATATTCACCCAGATTACTCAATTACTGTGGATTACTGAACATATAATTGACATTGAAGGGGAATCAGTATGTGATACTATAAAATATATGTAGTATCTGGGGCTGGAGTGATGGCGCAAGTGGTAGGGTGTTTGCTTTGCACAAGGCTAACCTAAGATGGACCTCGGTTCAATCCCCCAGTGTCCCATATGATCCCCTGAGCCAGAAACAGTTTCTGAGTACATAGCCAGGAGTAACCCCTGAGTATCACAGGGTGTGGTCCAAAAACCAAAAAAAAAAAAAAATGTATGTAGTATGTGAGATTTATGTTCTCAATTACCTGTTTTATATGTGAACTGTCTGAGAAGCAAATTTAACTAGTATTGTGATACTTAGAATAAAGCACTATGAATTATAAATATATTTGGGGTTATAATTATACAATGTGAAGGATGAAGCAAACAATAATTAATATTTCATAACAGTGTGCTTAAGAGGAAATTACATCACCTATATAAGATTCTTTGGGGGGTGAATTGGGTCACACCTGGCAGCGCTCAAGGGCCACTCCTGACAGGCTCAGAGGACCATGTGGGATGCCAGGATTCGAACCACCATCCTTCTGCATGCAAGGCAAATGCCCTACCTTCATGCTCTCTCTTTGGCCCCATATATGGGATTCTTAACAAAAATGTTTTGTTAATATTAAATGTTTGTAAATCCTGAAGGAGCAATCAAATACGTAGAGATTCAGAAACATCTATGGGTTACCTGTTGCCTTCAAAAAATGAAAGAAGGTAATAGTGCTCAGTAGATAATGGCTTCTAGACAGCACATGACTGACATAGGAGACTGTGAGGTCAGTGTGTGAACTGGATTAAATCCTGAACCTCATGTATGTGCATGCCTACATACCTACACAAGTTCAAGTCCAGAATGCCCTTTTAAGGACAGTTGAGTTGGAACAATTGGAGAAATTTTACGTGAGTGATATGTCATGGAATCAATGCTAAATTTCTTGGGCTTAGTCATGTGAGAGATAAGATTGTTCATGTTTGTGTAGAAAATGTCCTTGTTATAGGAAATTACTGAATTTCATGTAACACTCCCTAGTTTTGGGGGTGGCATGTGATATCTGGAGCCCTGCCTGTTCTATAAATATATTGATAGAGATTCGGAAAGAAATCAAATGAAAGTGGCAATGTGTTAACTGGTTAATATAGCAAGATAATGTAGATCATCATGTAGGTAATGAATTCTTGAACTTTGAAAATGTTACTAAATAAATGTGTGCTAAATGCAAAATGTTATACATTTTGGCTTAAGTTAATTTTATCTTTTTGGTTTTTTGTTTTGGAACCACATCTAGCTGTGCCCAGGGCTTATTTCTGGCTCTGCACTCAGGGATCACTTTTAGTGGTGCTCAGGAGATGACAGGGGTGCCAGGGAGCAAACATGGATTGGCCACATGCAAGACAAGTGCCTTACCCACTCTACTATTGCTCCAGCCACCCTTAACTCTTTTTAATTTTTAATGTTAGTGAAATATTTACATGTAGGAAAGGTTTTTAAGTTTTTTTGTTGTTATTGTTATTTTTGTTTTGGGGCCACACCCTGTGACGCTCAGGGGGGTTACTCCTGGCTATTCGCTCAGAAGTCGCTCCTGGCAGGCACAGGGGACCATATGGGGAACCGGGGGATCGAACTGCGGTCCGTCCTAGGTTAGCGCAGGCAAGGCAGGCACCTTACCTCCAGTGCCACCACCCAGCCCCCAAGGTTTTTAAGTTGTTACCCTCATCTAAAAAAGGTTGGTAAATTCCCAGAGGATTTGGAGCATTACATGATTCTTTCCATACTGGAAAAGTATGGGGTTTTTTTCTACACATTGTGTTTGTTGTGTCCATTGTGTCTTCAATGCTATCTTCAGAGAGCTCCAATTATCACATTTTATAGAACTACTGCCCCACAATATATTTATAATTTATAATATAATTTATATATTTATAATTCATAATGCTTTATTCTGAGTATCACAATATTAGTTAAATTTACTTTATACTTCTTAGACAGTCCACATATAAAATAGTTAATTGTGGACAGAATTTTCAATTGTGAAATTTTTTTTTTTGGCTTTTGGGCCACGCCCAGTGACGCTCAGAGGTTACTCCTGGCTATGCACTCAGAAGTCGCTCCTGGCTTGGGGGATCAACTGCGGTCCATCCTAGGCTAGTGCAGGCAAGGAGGCACCTTTCCTCCAGTGCCACGGTCCGGCCCCCTCAATTGTGAAATTTGTATATAATACCAAATAGTAAAAATTTATACCAGCTGATAGTTTAATATAAGTTTATTTGACCACAGAGATCCTGTTTCTCAGAAACACACCATGACATTTTAATAACATGATGTAGTCCTTTTCTTTTCCAGCCTAATATGTGTTTAGTACAGTCACATGTTATTTTTAATACAATCTGCTTTTCCTTGTGATGATCCACGTTCTTCACATATTTCACAAAGGAAAAATATCCTCAACTGTGAGATTTGGTTTATCCTTTTTTTCCACATAGAAAGAAAAGCATAAGTTGAAAGAAGAAATCATTGTGCTTAACCATTAATTTTCCTTTTCAGTTATGTAATTTTTAAGATCTATTTATTACAAAGTTAGAAATATTCTTTTGCAAATAGTAATTGGGACAGACCAGATTCAACATGGCTTACAGTTCCAACAGAAATAGAGGCTATCGGTTAGACCATTCTGAAACGTTATTTAAGACATACTGGACCAAATCTATGCTAACATATAAATTCCCTATTTATAGTACATCTCAGTTTCTTTGAAAATGTTTTCTAGGGGCCTGGGAGATAGCATGGAGGTAAGGCGTTTGCCTTTCATGCAAAATGTCATCGGTTCGAATCCCGGTGC